>CAUYNB010056942.1:0-147200 GCA_963574225.1 Lagothrix lagotricha
CACTTTGGGAGGCTGAGGTAGGCAGATCACTTAAGATCAGGAGTTCGAGACCAGCCTGGCCAACATGGCAAAACACTGTCTCTACTAAAAATACAAAATTAGCTGGGTGTGGTCGCGCATGCCCATAGTCCCAGCTACTCAGAAAGTTGAGGCAGGAGAATAGCTTGAGCCCAGGTGGTGGAGGTTGCAGTGAGCTGGGATTCTGCCACTGCACTACAGCCTGATTAACGGAGCAAGACTCTGTCTCAAAAAAAAAAAAAAAAAACCTTCAGAATAGACTCAGTGAGGTCTAATTTTAACAATGACTTGAAAGACATAAGGAATTTAAGCCTCTTAAAGAGGTACTACAGCCGTTGCCCTGAGATGACAGCAAGTGTCCTGAGCAAAAAATGCAAGAGGTCAGTGTGACAGAAGGAGACAGTAAAAAGCCTGAAAAGTCTCCTAGAAACCATTAACACTGTGCCTTATAGCTACTATATGGACTTTCATTCTAAGTTACTGGTGAAATGAGGTATCATGGCTAACAGCAACTGCTTTGATGTTAAGCAGCTCTACTGTTTATCAGCTTGTGTAATCAGTGTCAAATTGCTTAATCTCTATGCTTCACCTAACACATAAGTATAATTGCAGTATGAATACCACATAGGACTGGTTATGAGCATAAATGAGATAATGCCAAGTGTCACACTATGACTGGCATAGAGAAACTGTTCAATAAATTGTTCTCTGAACTTGCTACTTCCAACACAAATTTTTTCTCAAACATTGAGTATCGCTGATACCAGGGCCATTCTAAATCTTATCTCTAACATCTATGCTCAGATAGATGAATCAATTAACTAACAAATCTCTACTACGTGCAAGGAATTATTTTAGGTACTGACGGGATATATAGAATTTAAAATGCAGTCCTTGATATTAATAAGAACATGATTTAAGTGAAGAAATAAAACACACACATAAAACTATAATTTAATACTTCCTATCAATAAAAAGGAATAAAGTATTGTATCTGCACAAACACATTTGTATGACTCTTAAACTCATTGTGCAGAAATGAAGAAGTCATACACAAGAGCATATACTCAGTGATTCCATTTATACAAAATGAAGACTAATCAATGGTGACAAGAAGAAGATCAGTGGTTGCCCAGGGCCAAGGGAAGGTGTGAGAATGGACTTCACAAAGGAGTACAAATAATCTTTTCATAATCTTTGGAAATGTTCTGTATCTTGGGTGCAGCACGGTTTCATGAGTGTAAACAACTGTCAAAATTCATCAACATATGCACTTTAAATGGGTTCTATTTACTGTGTTCCTCCTTAAAATTGACAGTAGCAAAAGCAAAACATAATTGTAATAATTGATCACAATGGATTGAATAATCACTGTAGTATATCTTCCACTACAGCTTGAACTAGAAAATTACAGGACAAGTTTAGTTTAGATATGCCAAGTCACAGAATAATTTCCAGATATTTCTTGAATTGCATTAGGTCTAGAGATTTTGTTAAGCTTGAAGATAAAGTTCTCCTATTAAGTTATCCTTAGTTGTAGCCCTATTCAGTCAATGTCTGAGTAGCTTTATGTCATCATTTGTTTGTTTCTATTTAGCGGATCCTTTCATCTTCACATTTTTCCTCAAAAATTTTTTTTTTTTAATATAAGAGTTCATTCCCACCTAGGACTGGCCTTTGCAGAGATTTATAGCACTTCCTTACAGCTTTCAACTAACTATCAAATATTTTAATTGCAGTTTCATTTTTTAAATATGGGCCATTCTGGCTTCTATCTGGAGCCCTTTTCAAAAGATGTGTAAGAGAAGAAGGGGCATGTCTAACATGTTTAATCTTAAAAAGAACAAACTTTTCAAAGAGATTTTCAAAGCTATCCTATTATTGGTTGCCAAGAATTATATCACATTTTTATGAAATGGCAAATAAAAGAGATGCATACATCCCTTCAGAAGTACAAAATCAAGGAGGATATTGTGCTCTTCCTATGATTCAATTTTGATATGATATTCTGTGAGGTTATCATTCAATTGTTCTACAACCTAAATTCCCACATTTCAAAAATTTAATTTTCCTATGAAATTGTTTAATATAAAAAAGCATATTTATAATTTATTATCCAGAAATGAAAGCTTTGAAAATACATTTCAATAAATATTGATGAAAGTCATTAACAGTGAAATATAATTAAAAGAGTAAATTATTTAGTTGCTTTTTTTTAACCAGAAAAAAAAAAAAAGATTTCTATGAAAGCTTTCTGTTCAGAATATTAAATGCCTAAGAAGTCATACTAGATTTTTGAACGTAGTACCTATTTTGGAAAGCAAATTCAGGATTCTTGTAGACAGATTAAAAAGTATTTCCTAATATAGATGACTCAAAGAAATACCTGTCAAACAGAGTGTTAAGACTTCTGAATGCAGACACAGCTTGAAAAAGAAGATGATGTATTTTCCATGGAGCATTTGCCAAAGAACTATTCAGCAGAGACATAAATAATTAAAATTAAACTACAGTCACTAAAATAAATGAACCATGTTCTGAAGCAATTCCTGATTTTCACATACTTCTACGCTCACAAAATTTAAATATCTACAGCAAATCGCCACATCAATAATTTGAATTAACAGGATTCAACTGGAATTTCTGAAGTGCACAACACTCCAATTTTCAAGGCAGTACAATTGAAAATGTATCAGATAAAACTGGTCCCAGAAGTCCTGCAACATTAAATGCTTTGATAATGACAAATAGAATAAGGTGAAATGGATCTTAAAAGGAGGATCTTCCCACTACACTGTGTTTCTTAAATTTTAGGACACCCCTCTGCCACATTGAAAGGCCTTGCTATTTTCTTCTCTCCAGACAAGGATTAGTAGATGTGGGCTCTGCTTCCCTCAAGTTTATGCTACTGTGTAAGAGTAACCCTGTGAAATAACAAGATTACCAGAGAGAAAATCTAAAAAAAAAAAAAAAAAAAAAAAAAAATTGAAGAAAAAGAGATTATGTCAAAGCACTCTTTGAAGAGACAGTTAATTTGTTTTTTCTAATATTCTGCAGGATGTATTAAAGAAAATCTGTAGAAAGACAAGCAGGGAAATGTGACATGAGACTATAGAAACCATTTCTATGTCCTTAATACAATATTTTTCCTTGATATAACCCCACGTAGGTGATATTATAGTACCTTTGATACCTGGCAGAATTATATCAAATAGGTGAACTGCAGTTTAAGAAGCATAAATGTCAGGTTGTTGAAACTTCCACATCAAAGTAATTAGAAAGAGTTTTTGAATATGAATTACAGCAGTTTATCTGATGCTGTGGGAGATACAGAAGATGTATTGATATTAGGCACACAGAGGTATTTTAAAATATGTAATAACTGAAGGGACAAGACATGAAAGCTACCAAGAGGGATTTTTTTTTGTGTGTAAACAAAGCACCTAACCATCACATAATCAGAGAATTAATCAATCTAGAGTAACAGGCATATTATTAAGGCTGAGCAATACAAATAAAAAAATAACATGTATCAATTAAACAAATCCTATCACTTGGTAAAAATATTTAGAAAAGGGAAGGCATTTCAGGTAGGAAGGTGGGCACAGGTAAGAAACAGAATTGTAAAGGAGTATGGCTTGCTCAAGATAGCATGAACAGACCTATTTGTTCGAGTGAAGATTACAAGTAAAATACATAGGGCTCTTAAATGGTATGAAAATAATTTGGAGGAGTCTGTAATTGATATGACACAGAATAAAGGAAGAATTGCACATTTCTGAGCAAGGGCATTCCGTGATGTTGTACAAGCCAGAGAGAGTGAAGCCTAAGGAAGAGAAACCAGCTAAAGCAGCTGGCAGGAATGACATAATGCAAGAATGAGGTGATAAGTGCTACCTGGCTTAGACTGTGCTCAGTGGAGGTAGAAAGGAAGAGACAGTTCTCCTAAGAATCAAGAGAACTGAACTCATATTGAATCACCTCTTCAAGTCTCTTCTCAAATTTCAAACTGCCAGTGAAGACCTTACCTGACAACCTCATGTAAAAATCACACCTCCTTTTCTTATGGGTTCACTCCTGTGTCCCATTCACTGTTTGATTTTTTTTCTCTGTAGATTGTATCACCCTTTGACACACTATTTATTTGGCTTCTATTGTTATTATTGTTAATACTTATTTCATACCATTAAAATATGAGTACCAGGATCGATGATTTTGGTTTGTTAATTTCCCTGTTCCCATGACCCCACAAGAGAGGATTCAATAAATTTTGAACTGAAGGAACAGAATGAATTCATATTCAATAAAGAAAACAAAGATGAGAAAAACATCAATTATGCTTTCAAAGTTCCTTACCTGAGGTTCTGGTACAAAGTTATATGCAAGCAACAACTTTATTAAAGGACCTCAAATAAATCTTATGATCTTAAAGGGAGAGTTCAACAACAGTTCAATATCACATGACACTAAGGAAAAAAATGTGATTTGACCAGTAGATAATCAAAAACAGACTAAACAATCCAAAGAAACTGCCAGTAGTCCACAAATTCATTCATAAATGTGAATTATAGCAATAATTTGCTAATTCGTATTCACTAAATAGACTTTGAAGCTTCAAAATGTTTAAATAATGTTTTCATTTATCATTGCAACATGCATGGCAAATAGAAGATGGAGACACTAAGGAGTTAAATAACCTCCCACATGTTGTCCTTCCCATATTAATGAATAGAACATTACTTGTTTCCATAGTAAACTACAATTTGGTTGGAAAGTCATGAAGTTCTCCAAAGCAAAGTTAAAGCCGTTAGATTAAGGAAGTGAGTCTAATAATACACTCTTTTTTTTTCCTTTAGAAGAGCCTAACCTCAATTGATCATTGGGATGGATGGCTTTATTAGATCATAAGGAGTCTGAAATATCATTAATTCAGTTATCAACATCTAGAAATATTCTTTAACTTGGGCAAGACAAAGACAGTGCAAGTGTTCTCAGTAATATTCATTATACCAAAACGTTTATTCATTTTGCTTAGAAAGAACCACTGAAGTAAAAACAGACACCAATTAGAAAAAAATAAAGCAAATGTTGAATCACATTCTGAGTTTAGAATAGAATAAGAATAAAAACAAGTTTTCTCGGGAACTAAAAAAAAAAAAAAAGAGGTCATAAATATTAATGTACTAAATCTACATAAAGTAATTCTAAATGAAGGATTTTCATGACTCTAAACCAGAAATCATTTTCACTTATCTTGGAACACACTACCAGTGAAACAACCTAATATCAGTTAATTTTGCTTTCTAATTTAATTTTTGAGACAGCACTGGATATATTGAGAAATAGTGTATCTCCTGATCTTCTAAGATACCATGTAACTTGGGAATGCTGAAAATATATCACAGCACCTTGGTAAAAACCCATGTATGATGTAGTTTGACCTTAGTGGGGAGCTTTAGCTTTCACCGTCAAATTCTGACTTGCTGTTTTCTTACTGTGTGATGTGGAAAAGTTATTATTTTGGTTAACTTTTCTCATCTGCAAAAGATAAGTCAAATGTCATTGTCCCTTTATTTCAGATAGTTTTATGAGATAACAGAAAAGGAGATGCTTTTAAAAGTTGAAAATTAATATATTAATTTAGTGTATTATTCTCTAAGTTTATCTAAATCAGAACCACTACTATGGGTACAGTTAAAAAATAATAAGTGAGGGCAGAGTAATTACAATTAGAAAACTGATTTTACAAATCAAACACAAGAATTTATGAATAAAAGATGAAGCTGCTGACTCAAAAGTAGAAAATTACAATGACGTCACTTTATTCAACAAGATATTGGGCATATATCCCCAATCAGTACCAATATATTATTTTTCAGAGATAATATTAACAGAAAGAATAAGGCTATGTTTATTTAGATAGAACTAGAACTTTAAAAGATAAACTAAAATAAATAAGATATTAGAATACACTTGAGGGCCCTTTTAAATCTCTTTACGTTCTCTGCTTTGTAGGTATTTACTACCAGACCACCCCATCCTAAATTTTAACTCTATCTTTAGTATTGCTGACCAAAATGAGTTTTCTTCAACCTAAATTATACTGAAGTTGAGCTCAGTCTAACAACAGGAGGACATTAATATGGTTCAAATAAAGCTCTGAATAGTGACTGTTTCTATTATGTTGATGGTCTTGGAGGTAACTATTTTTTAATCCATCTTTAATTGAAGAATTATTATGGAAGTATTTTGGGGGAGTTTTGTTTTTTTGTTTTGTTTTGTAGTGACCTGTGCTCTCAATGTACCACAATATCATAGCTCCAACCCCCCAATATATCTTATGGGCCTTTTGCATAAGCATTCCATAAATTATAATACAGGATAAAATGTGGCTTACAAATAGCAATAGAAATAAATAGAACTGAAAAAGAGACACAAAACTTTTTCTTCCCTCTTAAACGGATGTCTCAAGATCTGCTTGTATCTCCTCTTAATGGAAAGCCTCTCCTTTAGTTGTGAAAACTTGAAATCCTTTCCTCTCAATACGTCTTTAGGCAAAGAGAACTGTGTTGGCAAAAGCCAGAGTGAGATGTTGCTGGGCTCCGAGCTGAATGGCTCAAAGGTACTTTAAGGATAAAATTGAACTTGTGTGATTTACTCATTTGAAACAATGGAATTTGGAGTGTTTTAATATAATCCACAAACACAAGAGCGTAAGATCTGAAATGCTGGCTGTAGCCCTGAGATTAATAACCTCTAGCAGAAGTTATCAAATATTTTAAAATAAGAGACCTTTCCTTTATAGACAATCATGGGAGAAAGCTCAATATTAAAACAGAGAAAAGGCTATGTGTCTCTGTTAGAATCAGGGCAGGAGTTCCCAAGTCCTGCTCTCTCCACACATCTCAAGCCCCAGCAGCGTTCCACAGGTGCCTCCCCAGAATCCTTAGGCTCAGTAAGTCATGACCTGAAATCCATTAGCCTTATATAATTCTGTGAAATTTAGAACTGAAAAATCCAGTTAGTTTCATAATGGCAATTTGACTGAAAAACAAGAGATAAGTTAGAGCGGCCAGAGCACAACACTAGAAATTAACAAAATAAAGCTGGTAGCTTTCACCCTAGGCTTCCTTGCAGTTCCACTCTCTTTCTACTGGGTCTTGAATTTAGAAAAAGGTATCTTGAAATTCCTAAGTATTAAATAGTCCATATGCAAATTTTATAAATAGATCCAAGTTCATACCTGGGAACATAAACGATGATAAAAATGGTTCTCTTCTAAATAGAGAATGGATCAGAGTGGAAACTTGTGGTGGGATGTCAGAGGTAGTGAAGTAATGTGTTGAGGCAATACAAGGAACATCCTTTTCTGTGCTAGAGCAAACTCTTCCATTTACTGGTTGATTAACTTTAGGCAAAACACTTGCTTTTCAGTTTCTTCATTCATAAAACAATGAGTCTGCATTAAATGATCACCCCTTTCTTTTTAAAAACATTAGTAACCTGTATTTTATCTTGATACATATATTTTTGCTGATTTGAAATAAACTTACTTAAAATTTTCATATTCCCTTTTCATTATAATCTCTATCTTGAGAACCATATTCATATTTTCACCACTGCTGAATGTGTCTCCCTGGATGTCTTCTTAAAACTTGATCTAAGATGAGTGTTATTCTCCTGCAGGCACTTTCAGAAGCATGATCCTTCCGGGTACTTAGATTCAGGTTCTTCAAGTCCCCTTCAGTTCTTTCCTTTCATTCATCACATCCAATTCAACTACTCCAATGTCTTCATTCATTCATTCATTCATTTATTATCTACTTTGTGTCTTGTCCTACTAAAAGAACAAGACCCAGCCCATGTCCTAATGAAATTTTAAATCTGGTTTCTCACGTTTGGTCCTTCCCTTCTCTTCCTAATATTATCATCACAGTTCAGCCCACTTTTATCTTAACTTTTTAAACAACCTCTTAGCTTACTCACCTTCCTCTAATGGTCTCATCTTTCTTCAACACTATAATTTGAAATTCACTCTGCCATTAATATGCCTTTCTACAGTGGGACTCTGATAATGGCACCATCCACCCCCACCCCTACAACAAACACTGTGTGTTGATTGCAAAGTAAGTTTATAAATCCAGGGTTATAAATGCAGCTATTTAAGAAACCTGGTAAGAAATACAAATAAGTGAATCTGGTTAGAGCACACAATAGCGGGTACGAGAGCCTAGTGATGATTTGGAGAGTCTATGTGCTGCCCAATGACTTTTAAATTCAATTAAAAGTAACTACATCTATGGACCAGAAAGCTACTAATTCTTTCACTCTAAACCTCCCTTGCAGCCACATCTGTGTTGCCATCACACAACATCCCTCACCATAATCATGCTCTACATAATGCTCTTCCAGTATTTTTAATCATACTGTTCTTTCTTCCAGGTGTACTCTTTCCCAGTCAATCTATCCTCATTTCTCATCTCTTCCCTGTCAACTGCCACTTATCCAAGCACTTTTTTTTCCAGTAAGAATTTATCTCTTGCTCTGCTGCATGGTCACTGTATTTTATATTTTACATATTTATAAACATGATAAATGTATTTATGTTCCACAAGGGGTTTTGAACAGAATTTGTACATAGAGTTTTCTAGATTAATGTATTTATTAAAGTGGAAGATAAAGTTAATCACTTAAATATTTAATACTACTGAATACAAATAACTTTCCCAATATTGCTTCATGATTTAGACAGTCTATTAAATGTTTGACCAAGGCACTAGACAAAGTTTATTGAGACAAATTTTGGAATAAGTGGAGAAATATGCCCTGGCTAATAGTACAGTGTCAAAGCTGGTTGAATTGTGTTATATAGTGGACGCAGACTGATGAAACAGTGGTAGTTACACTAGGGACCTTAAGAGTGACCCCTACTGGCACTGCGATGACTGTATTCTCTATTACACTTTTTCCATTAAAAATACGGAGATTAATTTCATATTTGTGGATAACACAGAAATGGAGTTACATACGAGGGTTCAATATAGTTTAGTTATATCCATGTGCTAAAATGGAAATCAGATGCATTTCTCATCCTTTGACTCCGTATTTCTACTTTCTCTTCAGTAATCCATATGGTAAATGACATCACCATTCACCTAGAGTCTTACCATAAAAATCAGGGAATCAGTCTTGACTCCAGTCATGCCCTCTTGTACCTAATCAATCAACAAATCCCATAGACTCTAACTCCTTGGCACATATGAAATCTATTCCTTGTTTTTCACCTCTGGTGCTAAGAAAACAGTATAAGCTTCTGGTATCTTTCTTGACTAAATAATTGTTGCTTTTCTGTTTTATCTTTGGTTTTGCATTTGTTAAACCTGTTCTCTTGCCAGAATAATCTTTTGAAACAACCAATCTGATCTTGTTCCTTAAGTCTTTCCATCATCTTGACCACTATCTGTTTCTCCAGTTTCATCCTTTAGGCTCCCTTGATGCATTCATACTCAATTGCTTGCAACCTGCACTTCTCTTGCATACTTACATTATGCTTCTGCCTGAAATGTGTCTACCTGTGCTGGACAGAAATAATGGTATCCTAATGATGTCCACATCTTAATCTCCAGAATCTGTGAATAGGTTGGATTACATGTGTTAGGGCTCCGAACATAATACCCAAAATATGGCACCCTGGTATGCTGAGTACTTTGAACTGAAGGAGACTGGAAAAGCCTCAGAAACGAAGTCTCTGACCTTCTCCTGCCCTCCTCTCTCACACCCCTCTTTCCTCCCAGAAGCAAATCATAGAAACCAGAATTGCATTTCCCCAAGGTCAGTCTAGAAACTAAGTCTTCTCCCCTAAAGTAAGTCATAAAATTTAGAATGGACACTCTCTCCCTTTTTCCTTGAATACCTTCATTGCCCCATACTCTGGAGGAAATAATGCTACACAGAGAAGAATCTGAAAAAAACAAAACAAAACAGGCCTTTCTGGGTTTCCCCCCTCAGTGTATTACAATTATACTCTTTTGTCCAATCACATTTCTACATGGCTGTCCATTCTTCACTGAAACTAAGCATAAAAAACACACAGCTTTCCCTGGATATTTGGGTCTTCATCTCTGAAGGTTCCTGTGTTACATGAAGCTTTAATTTTGTTACGTTTTTCTCTTGTTAATCTGTTCTTCATTACAGGAGTGTTGGCTATGACCTTTATAAAGGGTGAGAAAAAAATATCACAACTTTTTGCCCTTAAAGATGGCAAAGGCAATTAAGGTTAAAGATGTTAATTAAGTTTGCTAATCACCTGACCTAAAGATAGTGTGAGAATCCTGGACCCAATGCTGTTACAAGCTCCTTACAAATGGAAGGAAATAGCAGAAGAGGAGTCAGAGGAAAATGTAACTAGAGAATAATGGTCTGAGAGATGCAAGGTTACTGGCTTTGACAATGAAAGAAAGGGGACATCAGCCAAGAAATGTAGGCAGCCTCAAAAAAAGCTGGAAAAGGAAGAAAGCAGATTATGTCCTAGTGCTTCTAACAGGAACGCAGCATTGATGACAAATCAGATTTACCCCAGAGAGATCCATGCCAGACCTCTGACCTACAGAAGAGTGAGGTAATAAATGTATGTTGTTTAAGCTATTACGTTTGTAGTAATTTGTTATAGCATCAATAGAAAACTAACACACTACCAACAATGTCACTCTAGCCAACACTCATCACTCAACAATACTCAGCTAATGAAGAATGTTGGTTTTTGTAACTAACTTACATTACAGGGCTTTTAACTGTTCATGAGACTTGCATATACAAATGTATTCACCTAATGAGCAATAAATCCCTCTAGAACAGATAACCATGCCTTATCTATGTTTGTATTCATAACATCTTGCATAGGACCCTTAGTAGATAAGTTATTATTTTTAATGATGGCAAGTAGAACTGGATAGTAACATTTCACGTTTTAAAGTGAGCTGATGACATCAAGTGTTGAGGAGAGTACAGAAAGGCTGATTAAGAACAGTTAATGTGGAAAAACTCAGAGGTTTCAACTGCCTATAAGTTCAGTATGAATTGATAAAATACTAAGATTGACAAAAACACATATACAGATTCACACACACACACACACACACCCCTACCTTTGACTTTAGGTGACATTAACAGAAGTAATATTTCCAGTACCAAAGAATGCTTCCATTTTACTTTGTCTTTCTCAGATACCCAGGGATAGTGTAATTAATTTTAGACTTGACTTTAAGAGGTATCCTGACAATTAGAGCATGCTAAGATTAGCAGAAGAAGACAGCCAGCAAAGAGATGGAAAAGGCTTTAACATTGTGAAGGATGGTTTTAGAGACCAAAGAAATAAAATATGGAAGAGAAAACTATGAATTTGGGTATGGGGGTTGCTATGGTTTGAATCCAAATTTTGTATGTTGAGAACTTAATTCTCAAATTAATACACTGACTATAAGTGGGTCCTTTAGGAGGTCATTAGGATTAGATAAGGTCATCAGTGTGGGGCCCCCATGAAGGGGCATGTGGCTTTAAGATGATGAAGAGAGAATTGAGCTGGCAGGAACTGTCTTACCCTTTCACCATGTGATGCCCTCCACATGTTATGATGCAGCAAGAAGGCCCTCCCTGGTTGCTAGTGTCAGGCCCTTGGACTTCCCAGCCCGCAAAACTGTAAGAAATACTTATTTTCTTTATAAATTACACATATATGGTATTTTATTATAGCAACAAAAACAGACTAAGATGGGGTATAGAAATGTATGTATAGAAAGTATTTTTTTAAGTAAATGAGAAATTAGACATAATGTGTTTAACTCCACAGAAATTAAAAACATAGAGCACAGCACATTGCAGAAGCTCAATAAATATCTTAAGAAATAGCAATAACAACATGCAGATGGCTAATTGGCAATAGCTTCAGTTGGCAGATTTTGATTAAAATAAAGAAAATCTTTTTAATAATTAAATCTCTCCTTAAAACATTATTACTTTATGAGGTAAGAAGTGCACACTTCTTCTGAAAGCATAAACAGAGTTTAAATCATCACCCATTACTTAACTAGCAGAAGAGTTTGTTTGATTAGGCATTCGGACTAAGACATGTCTAAATTTTTTGTCAAATTTGTGATTCCAGTATTTGTTAATTAAGTCCTTTTCCACTCTAAGGCAATTTCTGTGATTTTCTGATTGTGGTAGACTTCACAATTATACTGGTTTAAAACACATTACCATATACTTTCTGGCTCCTAGTAAATTATTATTCACTTAAATGTTATCTATGAGTCCTAAAGTGTTAATAGACCCACCAAATCACGTGAGGAATCTCCCCTTCCTCCACGCCCTAAGAAGCTTAATTTTCTCCTGAATAGTTATCTCACTCTCTCATAGCTTTCATGTAATTTCAAACTCTCCAAAGCACACCCAAGAAGAGAACTGAAGGACAGGAAGGGATTATATTTTTTTTCATGGTATATTCTCTTTTAATGGAGAAAAGCAATTAGGCAAAACAAGTCAAAAGCAAGCTAAGCTCTTTCTTACTGAGCAGTATAGAACAAAAGGTTTTATCTGATTTATGCTAAAACTAGTTCATTGTAAGCAGGATCTTAATACGCTAATCAAGGAAATTTAAAAATAAAGAAAACATCTCACTTTTTTATTTAGAGGCAAAAATTATGACAGAATTATTGCCTGGTCAGCATTCTTAGGCTAACCTCAGGTATAATTTTTTCTTGAATTAAGAACAATGAAAAATCACCATAAACTGAAACAGAAAAAAAAGGTATCACAAGAATATTTTGCAATTCTCTTTCTGCCCCCTCACATTTTACTTCCTTTCTCAACATTTGGGATTTAATGAACTTTAAAAATAAGTATACAAAGGATAAATGTCTTTGACTTTTTTGATATTTCCTCCAGGTAGTGTGTGATTTAAGAAGTTAGTTTTTGTTTCTCTTGAAAATTATTTAATTTTATTTGACTCATCAGTAGACACCCAATACTCTGCCACATATGCTACTATTGTGCATTCACTATTCAATGGAAATACATTACACACTTTACTGATATTTATATACTTAATCCCCATAACTAAAAGAAGTAGATTGTTTTACAAATGAGAGAAATGAGTTTCAGAGAAGCCAAATAACTTTCCCAAAGCCGCACAGCTGATACATTATGAATCTATGGTCTACATGTGGATCTACTTAACTCCAGTCTCCATAATCCTTGACTATGCTTTTGCAACAAGATTTACTCACAAGCTTCCACGTACGAAGCTCTATCCTCAACTCAAAACTGAAAATATCAAAGCTGCTGCCTTCAAGGATCTCATATTCTAACAGCAGTGACTGACAAATAATACATACAATCCAGCTAAATAATTTTACAATAGAGGTGAATATTAGGTATAATGGTATTCCTAAAAAAAAAAAAAAAAAAAAAAGAATAATCCATTTTTCCTAGTTTGGGGTAGCAGTGTCAGTGTGCACTATGACTGAATATGTACTGCTAACAGCTAATCTTTGACAAAAAAGTAAGATTCAGTCTATCACTGGATTCTGCTTCCTCTGTAACTCCAGGTGTCAGCCATGCCAAATGTGCTAAGGACTTTCAACTCTGCATAGATCTCGCTGGGGCTAACTCAAGGGCTGGACAATGCCATCTGACATGTTCCACTGACATTAAATCGTACTTGCCTTGTGTCCCCTATCATCAAATCCCTACTTAAGAACAGATACATCAGTTAAAATTATGTGGCAGTTTCAAATACTAGCATCTTTATTTATTGTAACAGATGGGACCACCGAGAGATTTATCTGTGGCAAGGGGATAATTTTTGATTCCCCCTCAAATCACATGCAATATGCAACCATCTATGTATAGAGCTTCCCTAGACCCTAAAGTTGCCCTCTCAGGCTGCCATGATTGTCACACCTTTTCCACTTGGAGAAATAAGTAACACCTTGCTCTCACAGTGACAACATTAGCATCTCTTTTCCTTGTCCCCATAGGAGCTTGACTTGATCACTCTCATCACTCTCTCCCTGCCTTTTCTTGTACTCACACTATTCTTTCAACCACTTCCTTTTGTAGATTAAAAAAAAAATCTGACCATATATTTCCATATAATTTCTATACCTAAATTGCCATATAAATTCTATACCTAAATCTGCCATTTCTGAATGTCTAATAAGGATATTGTCTATTATTTTTTAGTAGACCCACACCATAAAGCCTGAACTTTCTAGATACGACATATTCCTGTTTTATTTAATGTTGCTTTCTCCACAATTTCAAAAAAAATGGGTGATTATCATCAACCTTTTCTATTGCATTGAGATACATTTGTGGCAGATTTTTATTGTGAGCTCAGCATTTGCTGTTTAGCCTTTTCTTTGGATCCTTTTTCCATGATATATTATTGAGAATGATCCTAAAATGTATTACACAGTGTCCATAGGTGGACATTACAAAAAAAGTTTAAAAGTTGCCACATATTCAATTTTTGTTTTGTCTTTTTGTAAAAGCACATAGTCTGAACTCTACACAATGAAAATATTAATGGCTTTTACAAGAAGATTTGAAAGAGTTCAGTGACATCGTTACTAATGTGAAAACTAACAACTTAGTTTCAGGGATGAAGTGTAGATGTAATTGAATAACTACATTTTTTTCCTCAGTCCCTTCATAGTGGGCCAACTTCTTTTAAAACAAGTTAATAATTATTCTTTTCATTATCAAAAAAAGTCCTTCAATGCAGAAGCAATATGAGATGAGTTATCAAGTTGTACATGTCACTGCAAGGAAAAAACAAAAATCCTCATCACCGTGAAGATTAAGTCCTCAACTTTTGGAGGGCAAAAGCCAATTCAGTGAGTTGATAACACTAGTCCCAAATTGATTGGGCTTTAGATCTTCTGGGAGAAGGAGTGATCTGTTTTAAAGTACAGGATGCCAATCTGCCATGACTTAGTGTATAAAATTCTCTGTTAAATTCCTTGAAAAATCTGTATTTTAGAAAATGCATCCCAGGTGACTGTGGGAGATCTTCAACTTCAGAATCTAGGGAAGCTCTATACATAGATGGTTATGTATTGCATGTGATTTAAGGGGGCACCAAAAATAATCCCCTTGCCAAAGACAAATCTCTCGGTGGTCCTGTCCTGTTGCAATAAATCAAGACAATAGTATTTGAAAATGCCACATAATTTTAACTGCTTTATCTGTTCTTAAACAGGGAACTGATGATATGAGACACTAGACAAGTATGTTTTAATGTGTATGAAACATGTGAGTAACTGCTCTGGGCAGTCCCTCTGAGAACTACTGGATCAGAACAATCGTAATGACCTCAACATTTGTATTGATGTTTGAGCAACTGTTCAGATGTTCTGACCGGGAAGTGAGCTATTGAACAGGCTTGATTAAAAAGTGGTCCTCCTCTATATAAGGCTTTTCCTCTACTAAGGGAATAACATGCTTGAGGTAGTCAAAAAACAAAACAAAACTGAGACCTAGCCTAATCGGTGGCATTAGTACTATAAATAATGAGGGCGAATGCCAAACCAGAGAGTCCTCACATTCATCAGTCTAGGTGTTGGCTTTCTTTGGGATCAATCAGCTTCTCTCTTCTTGCACATCATTGGTCAGTGCAAATCCAACTGTTCTTTAAGACTTAACTTCAGCCAGTCCTATGGTAAGGAATGCCACTGGTCACCGAAAGTACCAATGGGTCAGTGCAAATCCAACCACACTGCAGAGAAAACAATTCAAAATGCATTTCTGCTGATTTCTGCCAGACAAGGTATTGTTTTATTTAAACAATAACAGTGGAAAGACAGTTGTTAAAAGCCATCACATCTGTTTTAGGTCAGCAATAGCATCAAACATATCTGTTCACTGAGTTCAGACGATTTCTGGCAGATTTTGCTACTAGCAATCTATGAAACCCTATAGTTAGCTTGTGAACTAGGGTTTCCCTGTGAACTGGAATCACAATTGGATAATTTAGGGATTTTCATCTCTCTAGCAGCAGTTTAACCCAGTCTAAATTTGATTGTTTCCTTAAATGGAGTAATTTAACTTTCTCCAAATGTCTACAGACTTTCTAATGCCAAGTCCAGAAAATCAAAGAGAAAACTGAGTCAGTTGCCCAGGTAACTCAAGCCAAAGAATAAAATATTGCTTTGAAATTCCTTATAAAGCATAAGCTGTTTTAGTTTTCTGAATCATCTTTTTCATTGTCTCAGTAGTCTAATTGTATAGAATATATCTGGGTTATGCAATGAAAGAATATTTTTTCACATGAAAGAAAATATTAGTCTCAGTTCATAGTTCTGTGAATATCCCTGCACTTTACTTGTTTGAAAGTAAACACTAACAATTAATGGAGATTACTTCAGCTGCTCCTATTCTGAATGGACTATCATGGGGTCACAGGTATCTGGCAAACAAGCCAAACAGAAAGAGAGAACTGCAGTTTGGGCAACAGACATTTATATAAGTAGATATAATATGAATGCAAAAGAACATATCCTGAAAATGGTAGCTATTATTATCCATGGGGCTATATTTCTTTTAATGTCAAAAACCGTGAAATAATCCATTCTGAAAAGCTGGGGCTTTACACCACAGAAAACAGTACCACACAAAGCAGAATCTCCTTGATAATTACAGTAATAATGACTAAGATTGAATGAAACCCTTTATCTCTCAGTCTCTTTTCAAAAGGCCAACTAATAGGACACACATTTTAAGCAAAATATGGCCTCAGGCACTGTAGTACTGTTGCTGCTTTTTAATTCAAAGATTTCCTACCACTGCAGTTCTTCAGCACAGGTTCTATGGCTTAGGACAGCTGGCTGTGGACCTGGACTCACTGATAAGTCATCTGCTTGGACATACAATAATGCATCTATACGCTGAGAAAAAGTCAAAGGCCTTTTGGGTGTTTACACCTACTTCATGATCTGAGAAGAATGAATCAGTTTATATTTACGTTAGTGAAAGATAAGCTACATGACCATAAAGTATAAGATCTACTTCATTTTAATGAAACTTTCCATCATAAATTGCCAAAAGATCCCACCTGGAAACGTCACAATGAATCATGCTATTCAGAAGCCAAACTTCCAGGACCCTCTTCCTGTAACTTGTATAGACACAGAGACAGGCAAGTATTAATTACTGTCCCTTTTTTAAAGAAATATTTCTTTACGACTGAGACAATCAGAAAAATGTTAAAGGAAAGCTTTGACCACGAGTGGTTGTGAAAGTGGTTTTTAAATCTTTTCCAAAATTTCCAGAGGCCTCTTGCATTGGACAGGGAATGAGAAAGATTACAAAGTGTCAAATCTGAGACTGACTGACCCACAATAAAATGAGAAAAATTTTATTTTCATCGATTTTGTTTATCCCTCATAGAAAGATTTATCTTGGAGCAAAAGGGGAAAAGAATTAAAAATTAGCGTACTATGAGAAAGCAGAAAAAATACCCAAAGTAAAACTCAAATGTAACTTGACAAACTTGTTCAGCCAATCAATCATTAGATCATTAAACAAGAATTTATTGAGTACCAACTTGTGCCAGTCACTGTTCTAGGGACCCTTGACACACATCAGGGCAGGGTAGAGATTTCTGCCTTCACCAGATTCCTTCCTCTGGTGAAAGGAAGACAAATAAACAACATAAGTGAGAATTTTTAAAAAGTATGCTAAAAGATAGTAATTTCTATGGAGGAGAAACTAGATCATGGTAGGGAGGTTCAGGAGAGAGCCAAATTGCAGTATTAAGTAGGGTGGTCAGTTGTAAGTCTCCTTAACATTTTTAGCAAAATCTTGAAATATGTGAGGGTATTAGCCAATTATTTAAGTATTTCAAGGTAATTATAAGTTAATTTTCCAACACAGACATCTCAGAAAAATATCTGCTTAGCTTTTCCTTGAAAATCTGGCCTTCAGACAACTAGGTGGCAGCAGTCTCAACTATATATATCACTCTATGAAGTCACTAGTGGAGCAAAACATTGATTCACAAAAAGTTTCCTCTCATTGGTACCTCTAGTCCATGAGAAAATGTCTACTTCCCTGCATTCTTTAACCAATAAATTTGCATCTAAAAAGCACCATTTTACCAATGACTTCCTAGGGTTGTTCAAAGTGGAGGCAAGGCTATTTCAGCCTCATCATTATATGTAAGATAAATTTAAAGTGTACAGAGTAACAGAGATATCTAAATAATTTTGATTGAGGAGAATCAATCTTTAATACTTTTTTTGTACAAATGTTCTCTGTAGTATGGATCATCAAGATGTTGATGCCTAGTTAGTTTCAACCTAAGACAATGCCAGAATCCTAAATAATAGGGTATTACAGGAAGAAGATATTAATATTAAGATAGTGATACTGTTTTTGTTAAACCTTTGACAGATTACAGATCAATCATTTTAAAATTCATTTAATCCAAATGCACATGGTATCTTTTTCTTATTGTCACCATTAATGAAAAAGCCTCTTCTAAGCACTTTTGCAATTTGTCATGTAACATTACCCTCAGTAATTGAGTATTTTTATTAGTCCATATCACAGATCATAAGGTTTTGATATGTGAGGATGAATTATTTACTCAAGGTCAGTAAAGAACAAATATGGGATATGAACCCAGCTCTTATGACTTCAGGACTATTACCTATCACATCATTCTGCTCCCAGTTACAAGGTGTAGTTTTACTCCCTCAAATAAAAATCTTGAAAATTAGAGACAAAGGCATCCTAGATAAAACTCTATGAATGGTTTTCTTTATACTACCACTAAATTTATTTTGTAAAAATAACATGAAACTCTGTCTCGTGATTATTAGTGTTTTATTGAAGGAAAATCTTTGAAGTCTCCTTAAGGTTGGCTATTCTATGTTGCAAAAGTTATTTCGGTTCAAAGTTGTTACAAGATTTTGCCTATGATAATAAGCAGCATCACCTCTCATGCCTTATAATACAAAGAGTGACAATATTATTATATTTTTAGATGATCTCTAATATTCTTCTCTGCTCCAGAATGATAACGATTCTAATTAAAGATTCAAATTTCTTTAGTTTAAGAGCTAAACACTATAGAAAATCACATTGTTTTTTAACCACTGGCCAACACAATTTAGGAAATATCCTTCTAGCAGCCTAAAAGTGTTGATGATGGTTGTTCAAATCTAGATTAACAAAAATACATTTGCAAATGGATAAATAAGATGAATTCATTATTTTGGAGAAGACAATAATTTTAACCTCCATTATGTCATAATTTGAAAGTTTTGCTATTTGCAACAGATTTCAGTAAAAAGCATCTAAGTTTCCATTCATACCACCTAATTTTTTTAACTATTAGACCACGGAAAGTCCTTTCTGTACTCTTCTCTGAGGATGTTAGTCAACAACAAGTTTACCAGAAATCTTGTTTAGATGACCAGTTTTTCAATGTTATATTGTTTAAAGAATGTATAAAGACACAGAAAACTTTGCTTCACAGAACGAGGATTACAGAAATACAATCAAGCTGGGACTTTTATTAGTAATACATATAACAAGATTGATTAAATCACAGCAAGAAATAATACATAAGTATATAATCTTCAATTAACTTTTCTTGGTTCTACTCAGAACTAATGAACATGTAAGTTAGAGACGAACTGCTAAATAAAGATTGAATTCTAAATAGTCACATAGCCTTCTATGTATATCTTATAGATAAAAGTAGATTTTTAATGTCTGATTTTATAAGCTGAAACTCTGGTCTTCCCACCATCTGTGGCTGTGAGTTAAGGGGACCCAATATTACAAGAGTACAGGTAACACAGTAGATATTTTTTTTTAAAAATTCTTACTTCTTAATTTGCATATGCACCAAACACAGGCATTACAACAGTAATATTCTGTCAACATTCACAAACTCTTCTGAACAAAGCAGATGACTTATTATTATGAAGCTAAATGAGGAAATGCAATTTAAGAATTTATACAGAAGAAAATACATATTTTAATAACCAAATTAGGTTTATATCAGAAATCATAGCCAAATATATTTTTAAAAGTATAAAACAAATATGCATTAGGATTTTAGTAACTGGATGTTGGGTACTTCAAAGACAAATTAGCTATATAGCAACACAGGACTTGAAAATGGTAAAAAAATAAAAAAATCATAGAAACTGTGATCTTAATGTTGTATCTTTCCAAAATTCATAAATTGAAATCCTAACCCACAAAATGATGGATTAGGAAATGGGGCTTTTGGGAGTTAATTAGGTCATGAGGGCAGAGCCTTTATGAATGGGATTACTGTCCTTATGAAAGACACTCCAGAGAGCTCTCTTGCCCTTTCATGTAAGGACACAAAGAGAAGGCAGTGATCTATAAACCAGAAAGCAAAATCTCATTAGACACCGAATGTGCCAGCCCTTGGTCTTGGACTTCCCGGCCTTCGGACGTTTCAGAAATAAGTTTGTTACTTACAAGCTACTCAGTTTATGGTATTTTTATATAGCAGCCCAAATGGACTAAGACAAAGACAAAAGAAAATGTATGAAAAAACAAAACACCAAATGCTTTATTCTTTTCTAAGTATTAATAATATCAAATCTATCTTAAGAGTAAGTTTAATAAAAATATTAATTGTGGTGTAAGAGTATAAATAAAGTTTTAAAGCTCATAATATTAGATATTACTCCTCAATTAGTTAAGGTGAAATAGTTGTATCCAGGTCTTAACAATTACAATTAGCTTTGATTTTACAATTGTTTTGATTTAACGATTAGTGTTAAGAAATACCTATCTTTATTATCTTTAAAAATTATACTAATTTAAGATCTACACTTCGCAAAGAGAATAAGGTCTATGTACTTTCAGAATGTGTAACTATATTCTTTTCAGTTCTACTTGTAGTATTTTGCTCTTCTAGTAACATGAGAATCCTGGATAATTAGAATAAATGTCCATTTGACTCTTTCAAATGGATAATTATTTTGTAAATATGGTTTAGGATTTATAAATGCAAGATACCAAATATGTTGATATCACAAAACAGGGCTTAAATTTTGGCTTTTCTGAGAGTGTAAAATCCAAATTCAATTTAATGTAGTTCTTAGGGCACATCACAGTTGAAACTATGAAGTCAAAGAAAAGAACACACTTAAAACCCGGGAGGCAGAGGATGTGGTGAACCGAGATTGTACCATTGCACTCCAGCGTGGGCAACAAGAGTGAAATTCTTTCTCAAAAAATAAAATAAAATAAAATAGACCACATAAAAATCATGTAAGATAATAAAATGTCAGATCTGAATTTCAGGAAAATGTATGTACCTATTAACTTATTAACAGTTAAAGTTTGAAAATAAAATTTGTCAAGTGATTATTTGTCACTGTGACAGTAAATCACATTAAAAAATCTGAAAACCCTTAAACACAAAAATACATTGACTTTCTTTCTTCATAGATCCATTGCTGTGCACGTGCTAAGGTGTATTAAGGTGATATCAGAATTATGCCTTACTAGAAAGAAATATTGCAGCTTTGGGAGAGGAATGCTAGGAGACAAGAAGTTTAGAGACAGAGACAAAATAGATTCCATATAAACTCTTGGAACAATTCCTTTTCATTATTTGAAGAAATTCTCTCCTCCTTTTTCACCCTTTACTTTGTCCATGTCCTCCTCCACCTCTACCTTTTCTAGGCACCCCCTCTTGGCTGCCCCCAAATAAATATACTTAAGTCATAAAAATGGCAAATTCAAGATACAATGAGAAAAATGTCCTGGAAATACAATGGTCAAAGAGAAAGATGAGTTTCTGCCCGCATAGAGCTTACACTCTACTAGGAAAAGTTAACATTAAGTATAATCACATATACAAATATGTAATTACTATTATGATGACTTACGAAGGTAAAGTACAAGCCTCCAAACAAACTGCCAACATTAGCTGATAATTATTAACTTGTACTCCTGAGCTATTAACCAGCTATTATGGCTGGATTTTCATGTATAATGTATTTCGACCTTTTTATAATTTAAATAGTGATTTATTTCTCTCTGACAAGCCATTAAAGTAAAATATAAAGAAACAATCAAAGCAGTTATTGGAATGAAGTGACCAGTTACACATACATAGAAAAAGACACAAGAATAAACATAAAAGACATATTTCATTCAAGGCAAATAGATAAATCAAAATACTAAATAGAAAGGAGAATAAAATTAGCATTATCAAGGATCCTAACAACAATACCATTGACAAATTCCAAGTCAAAAAAAGGTGATACAAATTTCAGGAAGGCTATTTGAATCCATCTACCCACAGCCAGCAAAGTAAGGTTGGCTTTGAATAATAGATCTTCAACTGCCCCAAAGAAAGCCATAATTCATTCAAATGAAATTTATTCTTAACCATATCCAGTTAAAGATGACATATCTTTGTTTAGGGACTGTAAAAAACACATCAAGTAATAGATTGATTCTGAAGTTTGAAACAGAATGACCACACATAGGAGGCACTGTGGTCTATGAGAAGAATGAGAAAAGTTGTGTTTCATTCATTGTGATTCTGCCAGCCCAAAGCAGTGGTCTCTAACGTATCTCCAGCTGACTTCGCCGTTTTGGTCATGTACACATGATAAGGGATTTTGCAGTTTCCAAACCCTGAGTTGTTATGGAGTATAGAAGGATCAACATCAACTCTGCAAGGACACGTCAAAAGTGAGACCAGTGCTTACCTCGAGAGAAAGGACTTGAGAGGAGGATGAAGAAGGTTATCAAAAGGAACGTTCTTCTTACATGTGTTACTTATTTTTCAATGAAATATATTCACTTATCACTGGACATTTAAAAAGTTAGAAAATATTTAAGAATTCATACAGAAGAAATCAAAATGATAATGAAGATGTTCTTGAATCTAGTTTGTTTCTAGTCTTTTTTTTTTCATAAAGACATTAATCCACAAAAGTTCATTCCAGATCCCCTGAGTTCACTACTCCCACAAGAGAAAACTGGTGTCGAGCACACTGCTCCATAATTATACTGAGAAAATTTAGAAAATAGAAGTTTTCAATGTAAATCAGTTATTTAAACTGGCCAAATTTAACCCCTATTTTATGCACAACTAGGATCTAACTCCATATAGGAAGCTACAATGTAAAATTTCTAGATTTTTTTTATTCCTCCAACAGATGACACAAGGTGGGGATATTCACATAAGAGAGATTTGGATTGATGTTACGTTTACCTTTTTCTGAATTCCCACTTCACTTTGTACCTCTCTCAGAGCACTTCCATTTTGTCATTTATTCTAACTTGCCCAAGTGTTTTCATTCCCTTGTTAAATGAACACTCTTTGAATGTTGATGCCATGTCATAGTCATGACTGTATTTTTGCTCCAGAATATAGACTTTTTGAATTAACATGTAATTAGAGAAGACTTAAAATCACCTTTCTCATTTCTCTACATCTAATTAACCAACATGTAATGGGTACCATTCTGATTTGAAAAATACTCAAGTTCATCTTAAAATCTTCTTTCTACCTTTAATAGCAAAAACCATACTCGTCCCAATAATACAAGAGGAATGCAATGGAAAAATCAAATGCCTGTCCTCTGTGTCTTTGTGCTGATTAAGGAACAAAATCTGATGAAAACTGCTGAAGTTAAAATACAATGTTTGACACACACGGCAACAGAAAACATTTAAGACTGACATGGTAAAACTGAATAAAGTTAAGTGACAGTTAACATTAAGTACACCAAAACAAATATCAGCTGAGTATAAACAGAAACTATTCCACATGTGGAAAATGGTAGTATAATTAGAAATTAGTTTAAGAGTTACTTTTTCACAAAATAACAAACATAGGAGTATATGTACTTAGAAATTGTGTATTTATACATGTATCCATACAAATACACAAAAGCATGTATACAAACACATTTACATAATGTACTCAGCCAGTAAGATAAAATATAAATATTCTTCCCTCTATGCCATCCTAAGTCCACATACTAAAGAACATGATGAAAAATGCCCACTTAAGAGAAGGCAGCGGATGAGATTTCGGCCTCAAGTGAAAACGTTAAGAAAGCACTCAAAATGGTATACAAAATCTCTAAAATAGTTGATACACACTATCACTTGCACAGGTGCTAGAGGCTTAACATGAGATTAAATTATCTTATTGAAAATAGCTGACCAAAACAAAAACTGTGATAGCTTATGTTGTTGGATCCAATCAATCAGCATTTGCTTCTAAAGTTCTATTTTTCACATTTAAAATTGATATCATTTCATAAATATTGTCTGGCTCATTTTCAAGTGCTTTTTCAAGCAGAAAACTTTTCCTGCTAGATGACACAAATATAAAAGTGTAGAACTGTGAACTGTGGTCCCAATTCACCAGATTAACATTGAGAGCATAAGAAAGAATAAAGCACATTCCTGCATTTAAGCTAATAATAATTACAAAATAGACACTAAACAAAAACATTCATTAATACACAGTTAAAAACGGTTGATTTAAAGACTATTCTATATGTTTGCCGCAGCTGCGTATCACTTACTTTCTTTTAATGACAACATTAAACACAATGAGGATGGTTTCAAATGGCAAATTACACATGCTTCTGGATTTTGTACCAACACCATCAAAGAGTACACATGCCTGACTTACCAAGCAATGTGGGAATGCATAGCTAGTTGACAATGTCTTAAAACAAAGTTAGTATGCATAAAGAGAAATGTCTTGCTCCTCTGTTTCTCTTTCTTAATACTGCCTTTTTATGTTAGCACAGAGTTCATGTGCATATGTGACATCTAGCAGACAACAAGGTGATGAGCCCACAGCAGTACCATTTCAGTGGTGCACATGCTTAGACTTACATCTCAATACAGAATGGCTGGGGCAGGTGTGCTCCAGAGCTGAATGTTTGAAGATGATACATTTACAGTTCCTACACTTATTTAACTACCATTAAATGATACTGCAAAAACTGATCCCAAAACCTGTAGCTAATTTCTAAATATACTAATTATGTGAGCACCTGACATGAAAAAGATCATTCTGAAGAGGGAAAAAAAAAGAGTGGGGGTGAAAACAAACAGATAGATGAATTTTTCTTACCTTAAATTTATAAAATATTTATTAACATATATACCTACCTCCCAGTGCCCATTACCAATGCCAAAAGGTCTAAATACATTTACGTAACTTAGACACACTGCAATTCACAGATGATATTAAGAAGAAATAAAATAATATAATACCTTTACTTTTACCTATGGATTTGATGAAATAGGTCCATGAAGAAAGGGTTTCCAGACAAAGAGGATAAAGAGGAGAAAAACAAGAAGAAGAATTATGAGCATATGTAGAGGCACTACTCTCTGAAAATTAAACAAGACAGGAAAGTATAAATGAGATTTTGAAGACAAGTGGAGATGCAATCAGGACATGTTGGGAATTCTGCCTTTTTTTGAAGACAAGTACATGCAAAAAATTGAAAGGCTCATGCTGACTTTTTAAAAGATTACACAAAAGAGAGACATACAATAAATGTTCATAAAAAAAGTATTGATTCTGTGGAACACTATACTCAGCATTCTAGAAGCCAGAAGCCAAAGATGTCTGCATGTTCCCAAACTGCCATGCATGGATGAAAAATGGACTTATTTTTTGGATACAGTGGTTTAAACTGAGCATCTTCTTTCAGACAGGAACTTCTGATGATTCTTGGTTTTTCTTTACCATAACCACCTTTACTGCATACACTGACAAATATATAGAAATTTTCATTCACAATTTCTTATGTCTCATTTATTTGCAGATATTATAATGCAAGAAATGAAGGAAAACAGAAGTCACAGGAACAAACCAAAATCAAACCAACAAAGAAAGGTGAGAAAAACACATGAAAAAATGTGAATGAAAGATATGTATTTAATTTGCAGCCATATAATTTGCAAGCATTTGCCCATCCTTTGCAGTGATGGTTTGAAAGCAGCTACAGAACAAGAAAACACTGAAAGCAGAGTGGAAAAGGAACAGAGCCCATACCTTGGTCGCCCATCATCAGGTGCGCCAGACCTTGAAGGGAAACAAGAGCACAGTCAGCAATAAACAAGGGAGCATGGGAAGGCAGGGTTGTCACAGTGACAAAAACGTTCCGTGACAGACATCTCGTTTCCTATGAGATACGTCTGTTTCATAGAGGCAAATCAAAAAGCATTCTTTCAACCCCTGGTTGGAATGCTTTGGGGCGAAGTGTTCTAGAACTGCGTCTTAAACACTGGCATATGCTGCACTGTGTATTTCTTCCATGCATCAGTTGGAACAACCAAGAGCACAGGAGCATGACTTAAAATCCAACCAATCCCCTCAATATTACATCTGCTCTCTGTGTCCTTTGATGAGACTGTTTTGAACATTGCCCCCAAAGGGCTTGTCATTCTTCAGTGATGAAATTACATTTTTTAAAACCCAAAGGAATACCTGAATCATGGGCTGGGTCTGATCTTTTTCCCCTCATCAAGAAATGAGCAGTATTATAATTAAATGAAGAAAAAAAATTGTAGTCACACTGAAATGATAATGCAGAAATGTCTCCTTGTCTGACACATGTAGCGACTGACTAGGCTTGTGCAAATACAAAATGACCATTAGACATGCAGTTGTAAAGTTAGAATTTACTACAGAATAAGGTTTTTAAGAAACAATGGATCAGCCTCAAATACGCTAAAGCGATTTTCCTTGGAAAACAAAATTCTTTGGGATTTTACCTAAGCATTAATTAAATGCTGAACTCTAAGTTAGCATAAGTATATTTATCTAACATACATATTACAGATGTAATTTCATCAAGGAATTTTTAAAGGAACATTGAAATCCCTTTGTTTATTTAAGTTACTTATCATGTCCTGCTTGACAATTCACTTCAAACTGAAGACCAATTCTCTTCTAAAGAATACTACTGATGTTCTTTAAAAAATTATTTTGCTATTCAAGAAGCTACTTTTCACTGAAAGACATAATTCTTCCTAGTTTTTTATTCCAAGTTCAGAAATAAAGCTATCTCTCAATCCATGTATACTTCTAGAATTTGGGAAAATGTTAGAGAAATATACATAGATCAATTTTAATAAATGTGTATTTTCAATTCCCAGTGCTATTTCAGATATATCTGAAATGTTATTTGAGCTATATAATATTACACATTGGTTTCATTAGTATTTAAATTATCTGTGTTGTTTTCTTAAAATTTTAGGGATATTCAAACATCTCTGTAGGCTAGATATAATTATAAATAATCATTTAATCACAATATAATATGAAAGTTATTAAACATAGTAGTTTGATGCCTCTGAACTGTGCCTCTCTATTTTCTGAGTGATTTTAACAAAAAGTTCATATAGGCAGATTCAACAGCTTATGATCTATTGATAATTCATGGTGTTTTATATGCTGAAAAATAGTAGCTTATTTGTCCAGGTTATATATTTTTTTCATTTAATTTGACTTTTAAAATTACTATATTTTCAAATAACATTTTATAAATTTTTATAGACTAAATGAGGAAATTAAGATCTACTTTGTAGAAAATATATTAGGTACTTCTAATGGTTTTGACACTACATCAATAAGGATAGAAATTCACAAACCCCAAAAGAACTCACATTCCTCCCACTAGACTTCCTACCTATACTGTCAAGTTCATATTATAGACAGGAATATTAAAATTATGATTGAATAAACTTTATTACAATAGTTTATGGGCCTATATTCTGAAAATCTTTTCAAAACTTTGCACGGGATGAGTGACTGTGAAAAGAGAGAAGCATTCATGCTAATTAGGCTGATTAGAGAGCCTCTTAGAATGCAATAGGATTTTAAGAGAAAAAAAAGCATTTTAAAGGATGGTTAAGGAAATGCAAAAGAAGTTGAAAAGATATCTTTAAAAGATAACTTTTAAATTCAGTTGACATGCACAACATAAATGAGACGGTTTTTAAAAGATATTAGGCGTGCAGGGTAATATATCATTTTTATCAAGTGTATACTCACATGCAATTAAAATTATAGTATAGAAAAACAGAAGCCATATATGGATAAAACACTTGGAAAATAGTAATTTATGATTTCTTTCCAAGTTTTAATCTACTTTATTTAAATAACCTAACAAATGTTCAGCAGCTAAGCAATTATAATACTGTCCATGAAAGAATCACAAATACATATTTATCCATGCTACTGATCAACTCTGTATTACCATGAAGTGTTCTTTTTTAGAGATGTGAAGTCTTGGCTATTTATCTGTAACTTGGGATAGGGAGTCATTTCTAGCCTTCATTCTATAGAAATGTACATTTACACAATGACTATATTTCAAAATATGGTATCAAAATAAAATATGCTGAATGCTGTCTTCCCATACATACATTAGTAAATTGTTTATGCAAGAACTGTTAATGCTGTGAATATATAAGCTGATAGAACATATATAAGTTGATAAAAACCTTCCCTTTCACCATTCTTTCATTATGCCTAGTTCTTTTTGCATGTTAACCCTTTGAAGATTTGTTTGCAGCACACTGACTAATGCATTTAAGTTCTTAAAAAATGAGAATGTTGAAATGTATTTTCATTTGCTTGATTCTACAGGAAAATTTATAAAATATACAACTTCCTCAAAATTACTTGATAGAGATAATTTTTATAAAAGCTTGAATAAACTATTTTATTGAACAGACACAAAATATTACAAATATACTTACCAGCAATCATATTGAAGTGCTGCATGCTTTCATTTCCACTGGCCAATGGCTTATTTTTTAATCTAAATTTATGTCTCTTTCTTATACTCAGTACTTTATTACACTCTTTTTATGAATCCAAAAATTTGAAACAAACCAATGGACTTGAAATGGGATAATGATAAATATTTCCAACAGAACAGAATAAATCATTTTCATCAAAAAAATGGAAAAAGGATCATGCACTGTCTTCTGAAACTACAAAGAAATACTTTGTCTTTTAAAATAAAAAAGCAGCATTGTATCTTTTTTTCATACAGAACACTGCAATAACTATCCTAAGGTTCATATGGGATGCTGAAGTCCATTAAGGATTGAAGTTAAGCTTGAAAAAGTTTCATATACTTGGGATGGCAGGGTAGCGAATGTACGTGTTCTGTATGAAAAGTGATACACAATCCAGAAACCAACAAATATTAAAAAGAAGTTCAACTTACCGTCTAAATTCAAGGTGTACTTTATTAATACTAAGAAATAAAAGGCAAATGAGAGTTGGAAAATAAGGTAGAAAGCACCCACCTTCCACATTGTTGTCTTCTGAAAGCACATGACAAGGAGGGAGAGAAAAGGAAAAACATTCATTAAGCAGCATGCAGACTGGACCTTGCCTTTGCATGTCTTCCTCATGCAAGGCACCAAACACATCATGCAAGTGCTCCATCACTATCATTCAAGGGGGAAAACAAAATCACAGGGGAGCAGGCTCCCTCCCATTGGCAGCATTTATAGGAAGTGAGACAAACTTTCGTAATACTGCCACGTCCTGTGCAAAGAGTTTTTAAAAAATCTTTCACTACACTGCATAAAGCAAACATTATTGTTATTACATGTTGCTGGTGTGGTCTTTCTAGGCAATTATTTTAAAAAGCTTTTTTGTTTTCTTTTTAACAATTCTAAAAGGTTCTGTTTCCATATACTGATTTGGACTTAGAAAGTCTATTGGAAATAGCTATGAAATTTCACTTAAAGATATTCTGGTTCTACCAAATATATTATCCATATGCCATTACTGCCTTTCAGTATGGCTAATACCTCAATTTCTTTCCTTAAATAACTACAACATAACTTTATGTAACAAAAATCTGTAATTTATTTGGTTAATATATACCATATTCATATTTTATTGCAAATGAGAATAGTTTATGGTAATTTATAAAAATGTTAACTTTTAAAAATGTTAGGTAGAAAAAGTGATCAGTGGAAGATAAATCCATTGGGAACTGCCCATTAGGCAGTTTATCATGATTTAATAATTTTGTACTTCTGTTTATGATATGAATATGAATTTATTTGAGACAATGAAAACATTTAGTCCAATTTCTCTTATATTCCTATATATCTATAAAACACTTACATAATTTCATATATTTTGTTAGCTGTATTTCCATGTGTGTACCTGTGTGTGTGTATATAAACTAATACATCCAAGCAGATTAGTATTTCCTAAGATAATCAATATAAGTATATGAGATTTTGTTTTATTATTATTCTTTTAGTTCTGGGGTACATGTGTAGAACCTGCAGGTTTGTTACATAGGTATACACGTGCCATGGTGGTTTGCTGCACCCAGAGGGATAGCATTAGGAGAAATACCTAATTTAGATGACGGGTTGAAGTATATGAGATTTAAAGTATTATTAGCATCTGCTGAACAATTCAAGTGCTATTAGAAACCCAGGGGCTGGAATCCAGAAGAGAAATGGAACAGAAAGATGTCTTAGGGGACTAGGGCAAGAGCAAGTTTTCAGTACTTATCAAAAATTTTTGAATAGTATACTACACCCATGTTGACATTCTAGTCCTATCCTTATTTTTTGTTTTATTAACTGTAAAGTCATCATCTGATCAAAGGTGTTTACATACATGGCAACAGCTAGTATAGAAACTTGAAAGCAAAAGCAATTCTTAATATACCATTTCATTAGGTTCACCCAAACCTTTTTAATTGGATAAAGTTACTAGTGAATTCGAAATCACCAATTCTGTTTAAAACATTTCAGCTGAAAATTGAAAAATCAGGCACATTTACTGATATGGTGTTAGCATGTAATAGAAAATAGCTAGTGGCTAAACGTGGGTAATAACATCTTTAAACAATACTTGGTTTTCTAGAGCTTATTTGTAAAGAAACAACAGAGTTTCATATATTTGGTATGTGATACTGACTTCTAGTTAGTTTTTGTTTGTTTTTTGACTTCGAATCTATTAAATAAGGAATTAGACTGAATTTGTTACTTTTCACTGGTGACTTTGACACTACACAAACACAAATTATTTAAGTTTTGTTTTACTGCATTATGTTAGAAATAATGCAAAGATACAAATTATTGTAATGTTTAAGATATACTCTTCCTTTATATTCACTGCCATTTGAAATTGTATATTCTGTTTAAGATGCTTACTTCTTAATGAGATTATTTAATATGTAGTGTAAAATTTAAAAAATCAGGGAATTTAGAGGAGAGTCATGTGCCAAGACAGTCTGCCAATTACTGCAGCATTATTTAATTTCTGTAAACAAAAGACTGGCAAATATGGTTGTGAGTAGCAGTGCCTCGGTAGAAATTTTGGTGAAGTGTGGCCTATAAATGTAATAAAAAGAAGAAAAGGAAAATAAGCCAACAAAATGAAATAGGCCCAGGCTTGACATCAACTTTAGGAATGTACTAAGTAGGATATTATAAAAGGAGGTCAAGGTTATTGATTCAGTCCTGACAACGAGTTCTCCTTTCATGACCATAGGCCCAGGCCTAGGCTGTGCCATGGATTCCACTCTACCTCCAGCACTTTTCTGAATTCCTATGCTTAATGAGAACAAGATTAATAATGGGAATTTCTGAATACAAATCCAAGTCATGCTTAATGTGTAAACAAATTCTGACTCAACTAAGTCCAGAAAAGTAGTCTGTCTCAGAAGATTTAGATTTAGAAAAAAAAATCAAATTACTAGAATAAAAGGGTGATATATCAACTACTATTTTAAAAGTAAGATGATGATGATGAAGACAAGTGGCTTGGAACAGACTTTCCATGAGTTTCCATATATTTTCAGATTCAATCATCTCAGAATAAAAATCCTCTGTCTTATTCCATTCTATTCTATTCTGGTGTCCATTTGCTAACTTTACATAATTTAAAACTCATTAACCTAAAGAAAATCCCTACGTTATTTCAGAATTTCGACATGATGATAACGGGTGGTAGCTCCAGCATTTACAACCACTCTCCAGGTATTTTTTCCTTTCTCCTTCCTTTCCATTTTATTTCTGGACTAAACAATAAATGTTGAGTCAAAAATAATAGTTTATCTCCCCACATCGACTTTCTCTTTAGCTTTGTAGATTCTTACACAAACAAATGCTACTTTGCTTTTGAGAAGCAACAAAGACAGGTGCTGGATTTTGGCATGCCACGGTGTACAGGTAAAGCAGCAAAGTTTGATTTAATGTAAGGTAAAAAGCAGTCCATCCGGCCTTACCTGTGGACACGGTCAAGTTAGAGAAAATCTCTTGCTTTGCGGAAAGCCCTGGCTTCTTAATTCTGGTGACCTAATCCTTGCTGAGTACATGAAGTGCGTCTCTTAATCATCAACTTTACTACGATGACCATGCCACCTATAAAGATCACACTCTTGTTTTTTTTGATTGGAAAAATAATGAATATAAAGCTGTGAAAAAGATACTTTACATTTTATTTTTCTTTCATATATGATGGGATTCTCTCACAAAGATGTTAGGTACCAGAATATCAGTCATGCTAGGAATAATGGCTGTGTGCTGACGAGAAGGAAGCAGCAGCCTGCTTTTCAATCACTGCAAAAGAGTATCTCCACCAAATTTTCGTATTTGGCCCCAGCTAATAAGAATGCAAGGATAGTAACCTTGTTTATCATTCCAGTGTTCTTTGCACATAATCTTAAGTATATGGTTCTAGGAGAAGAGGGATGAATATGGAAACAAATGTGCATGTTTCAGTATAAAGAAAATCATGACCAGTGAAAACTTAAAATTTGGAATAAAACGTCACAAAAATCTCCCTTCTGTATAATCTGTGTTTAAGTATGGCAATATGTAAGTTTTCTTCAAAATGTACAGACAGTGGTCAATTTATAGACTACAGCTTACATTAAAAAATGACCAAAAGAAGCTTCCTGATACCACTTGTGCATTTCTTTTCTTTTCTTTTTTTTTTTTTTTTTTTTGATTTTGGTTTCCTTCCTTCTGTGCCAGCTGCCTGTGACTGTCTCACCTCATTTTCTTTGATTCCCTCCCTCTCTCCTCCATCAAAACTGCCGCTACCGCGAGTGGCTTCTCTCCCAGATACAAACCCTCCAAGGTAGGATATATAACAGCAAAACTGGTGGTGGTCACAGGCAGCGGAAAGAGAGATGAAGAATAAGATTTTATTTCCTTCCTCCATACAGGGAGTTTGCTAACGTCTATCCATGCCTCTGGAGCCCGTCACATTACTTCTTAAGGCTGTTACTCCTCATTTTGGAGATCAAATGCCAGTATAGCAGAGCTTAGTTCCCATGGTGGCACAGGATGGAGCTTTGTTTCTTCTTTTGGTATTAGTAGTGAAAGCCTTTAGAAAACCTCAATAGTCTGGAAATGCATCAAGGACTGGGAAATGGAGAAAATCTTTGAGACTGGATTAATGCAGCAGTCAGCTGAAGGAAGAGAAACACTGGCCAGAACCAAGAGGATGTTCAAAGAGAAAAATGAAGCATAAAGGTCCATTATGGAGACTTAGGGAAGGAAAAAAATGGCCCTGGACAAAAATTGGGCTAGTTTCAAACATGCTTTTTAACAGAGGACATCACCTCCTTTCTCAATCTCACCTAAATAATATTCCAGGACACTCCCACCCAGCCTGCTTGGAATCCTGGTGCTAGAGAATATATGGAGTCAACTACAATAGCCAGTTTTTCTCCCTCTTCACTGCTGAGGAAAAAAGAAGGAGTATCTCTAAACCGGCCGCAGCAGCACAGATGTTCCTGGCATACTAGAAACACTAAAAACAATTTCTCCAAAAAATATTTTGTTACAAAGACATTTGTGGTATTTAATTCATAATGGTCTATCTTGTTAATGGCAATTATCAAAAAGAAAGAAGACAAAAAGAAAAAGGGGAAAGGAGGAAGGAAATCAAGAAAGCCTAAAGATATGGCAATTTATAGTGATTAAGCTATTTGATGAACCTGATGAAATTCAATAATTGTTAGTCAACATATTATAATATAAACCGAATGACTCACATAAGCTACAATAAACGCAACTTCAAATTTTCTTTTTATGAAGAACTACTACAGGACTTTAAAATCTGTTTTGCTTTGATAGCCTCAGTTTTTTCCCCAAGTTTAAATCTTGAGAGTTAATATTTTTACATTCATTTATATTTGGACTTCGGATGGACTACTGCATTTAACAGTGACTGTAAAATGGTGACGAGCATAGTCTACAGTATGTGTGCTCATACTACCTATTTTATATTTTATTGCTTACTGAGAAATGAATGCTTCCTGATACGGAATTGACAGATAACAATGATCAGAGTGCTTATCGCATACTCTCCCACCTAAGCTTAATCACTGCTACACAACTCTCCGAAGAAAGCTGGCTCAGGTGAGCAGTGCTTTCCTTTCTAAGAGTTTGATGTCATCATATTTTGAAGATAGAGCAAGAAAGCTCTTGGACTGAAGTTGGGAGAGTAAATGTAAATACACCCTACGTACCATTTCTTATAGTCCTTCTAGTGGTTATGTGGGTTTGACTTCTTTATGGACAGTAGACATCCTCTGGCCTGTGTATAACCATCAGAGAATATTCTGCAATGTGTCCTAGGTTTTCCATCATTAAGATGAAAATTAAGTGAACTCCTACTAACAAGACTAACGGCCTTCATTTGAAAGAGCTGTCAAACATCTACTGGTATATACATTTTTTTCAAAATTTTTTTTTCATCTTACTACAGATGTTTTTCAAATAAATATTAAAATACTTTTACTTTATTATTCTATACTTGGGTTCTTAGACATGTCCAAACAAATCTATTTAATTTCTCTAACAAAAGGCAAGAATACTTTTTGATGAAATTAAAAATATGACTAAGACATATTGTATAAAGGGGTCTTATGTTTGGTGCTTAAGAATTACATTTACGTGTACTGTATAGAAAATAAAACTATTTATATGATTGACCTGACAATTATACATTCTTTTTACATCAAAGGAAAAATGAACTTTTATCTCAAATTAAAAATATTTTGTATTGTTATCTTAACTTCAAAAGAACCCTTACACATGTAACAAACTGCTTGGAAGGAAGCTATTCTTTGGAAGGAAAAATACGTGGAATATTGAAAGGATTTTTCATTTCTTTAGAGCTCTTGGTTTTTCATTTTCTACGGTGTTCAAAATTCACTGTATTCACAAGTTTCAGTTTATGACTAATTTAATTTCAAAGTTTTATGAAAATAACTGAAAATTATTTTAAAGGAAATAGGTTATTTTTAGCTAAATAAATTAGATTATACATTGAAACTTTCCAGGAGGTTCTCAGGGTTGATTAAAATAGTACTTATAATCAGGCCAGGTGTGATAGCTCACATCTGTAATCCCAGTACTTTTCAAGGCTGAGGCACGTGGATCACTTGAGGTCAAGAGTTTGAGATTAGCCTGGCTAACATGGTGAAACCCCATCTCTACTAAAAATATAAAAGTTATCTGGGCATGGTGGTTCATGTCTGTAATCTCAGAAGGCAGAGGTTGCAGTGAGCGAAGATCACACCATTTCACTTCAGCCTGGGCCACGGAGTGAGACTCTGTCTCTATCTATCTAGCTAACTATCTATGACAAAATACACTTACTATGAACCAAAAAAATTTATTAATCTTTTCAGATGTAGTGCATAGGAAAAAGATTGTTATGAAGAATTCTGATTGTTATGAAGAATTCTGCTGCTCCAAAGACTAAAATCATGTAGTCTGACAGTACCTGAGATTGAACCATATGAAATCATTGTTTCAGATCAAAACTGGTCAAATATCAATAATTTGTTATGGTTCAATCTAATATTTTTAAGAGTGGTTTTCCTAGAAACTATGTCATTCACAACTTAATAAAAATAATGTAGTAACACCAAGTTAAAGCAAAAATTTATCAAATTCTTTAGAATTAATCATTGGAAAGCAGAACACATCTAAGAGAATATGATATTTATAAAATATAATTAAATACTACAAAATCTGAAGTAACTTGTTCCCAATATGCAACAGAAATAAGAATTAATAATATGTTAATACATGGGTAGTCTTACCACTTTAAGTGTACTCTCATAAACATTATGTTACTTACTTAATCTTTATCAATTGACTTGGTGTGGTTGAATGTCTTGCCCAATATATGCAAACAGAAAGAAGATTCTCAGTGGGTATAGATATGTTTTAAAGCTTCTTCAATATAGATACGTTTTAAAGGTTTCTATAGATTTCAAAGGGTGTTTTAGAAAGAAAACGAACACAAAGGGTTTGCACTATATAAAGTAATGATGGAGTGTCTATTAAGGTTGGAATAACAAAATGTATCTACTCGTCCTTTTATCATCATATAATGTCTCTCTTTGTCTTTTCTAACTGTTGTTGCTTTAAAGTGGGTCGTGTCTGATGACATAGAAATAGCTACTCCTGCTCACCTTTGGCTTCCATTTGCATGGAATATCTTTTTCCACCTCTTAACTTTAAGTTTATGTGAGTCTTTCTCTGGTAGGTCAATCTCTTAAAGATAGCAAATACTTGGTTGGTGTATTTTTATCCATTTTTCCATTCTTTATCTTTTAAGTGGAGCATTTAGGCCATTTCCTTTCAATGTCAATATTCTATGTTCCCACTCGTAAGTGAGAGCTAAGCTATGAGGACACCAAGGCATAAAAATAATATAATAGACTCTAGGAACTCGGGGGTGGGTGGTAGAGAAATAAGCGATACAAGACTGCACACTAGGTACAGTGTACACTGCTCTGATGATGTGTGCAGCGAAATCTCAGAAATCACCGCTAAAGAACTTATCCATGCAACCAAACACCACCTGTTCCCAAAAAAATACTGAAATAATTTTTTAAAAAAAGAATGTGCTACACACACACATACAACATAGCTACGGATATCATTTTATTTTTAACAGCAATATAATAAAGGAGTAAGGAGACTGTGGGAAGTCTGAATGATTTCATAGATCCTGTTGCAAGAAGGCAGAAAAATCTTATGGAAAATAATTCTTTCTTAATTGCATTTATTTGTTGATTCTATAAATTCTAAGAAAACGTTAATTCTGCTTAATTTCCTTTATTGAAGAAAAAAAAGTCTCCCAGTTTTCTTCTCTAGATTGTTAGAATGAATTATTTCCTCAGGAAAACACAAACAAACACACACACACACACACACACATACACACACACACACACACACACATTTAGAAAATCTTTCGCCCTAATTTAGCAGGAAAATTAGGCCCAAGTTTATAAATATGTTTACCCATGGGCATACTAACCACTAGAAATGAAAGAAAGAATTATTTCATAACATTCTTGCTGTCTTTAAAATTTAAAGAAAAGCACTCATTTCATTCCCATCACATAAAATTTTGCCTTCTTTTTTAAATGTCTGAAACAAAAAGACACTTTCATTCAAAGCCAAATATTTTGGTAGGTGAGACCATATAATATGAATTTAAACATAAATATATTTGCCCTTTGAGTTATAAAATTCAAATCTAGTAAAAAAAAAAAAATTACTTTTATTCCCCTTACATATTTCCTGTATAGTAAATCTCCTGGGAACTGAGCAGCAAATTATAATTTTTTTGCAGGAAGAAAAATTAAATATTGCTCAAACTGCAGTTATCTCTGTGAGAAAAAGTGTTTTATGTTACAGAGCAGTAGGAAAATAGTTTGTTCATAGCTACAACCAATTCTATACTTTTGAAGATATTATATATGTAGTTATTTGAGTTAATGTCTAGTAGCTAACTAAAACCATATTAGTCATGTGGAATAGAGAGCTATGAGCTTGATTAATCCATTCTTTATCTGTTGATTTACTTATCCATAAAATTAAATCAACATAAATACAAGTTTTTAGTACTCTAATAATTCCTCTTTAATATTTTCCTGAAATGGTCTACGCTACTTAAGAAAACATGCTGAAATAGGAAGAGAAATTTCTTTTTGCAATCTAATATAGCATCTTAAGACGCTGATTCCATAATTCAGAGCAGTTCATTTTACTTTTAAAAGTGTATAAGATGATATACCTAATTACATGTTGAAATTTGTATAAACTGCTTTCTATGACTACCATCAAGTATACATTTTTGACCAAAACAATTTCAAGAAAATTTAATTTTAAAAATAATCTCATCAAGCCACAACTCATTATATGTTGCTTTAAGATATGTGGCAATACAATGATATTATCATTACTTCAAAAGCTCCTACCAAAGCATCGGGATCCCCACATGTGCATCTCTCTAACACACATGTGTACACATATACACAGCCAATGGTATTTCATTTCACAAACAAATTCAAACTTTGATATTTTTCTCAATAAAAATAGTTTTTCTACAAAAGTTAACATGAATAAAAAAACTGTTTATAATAAATACTTTGATAAGACAATCAATAATAACACAGCTACTACATGACTGCTTTTCCTATAAAGATGTTACTTTACTGACATTAAGCATTAAATAAATTATAAACTTTCATTTTCCTCTTTGTATCTTTTCTTATCTCAATTTTATTTGTTTGTACATATTAGAAAAAGAGAGTATTTTCTAATTGCATGGCCAAACACATAACCACAGAGGCATATGGCATATTTCTAAATAAAATTAAAAATTTAGTTCCTCAGCCACATTCCACATGCTTAATAGTCACATGTAGCCATTGGCTACCAGGCTGGACAGCACAAATTGTGAAGCTTTCAGTCATCACAATAAGTTCTATTGAGTGGAATTAACTACAGCTTCTCTTTTAATATCAAGCTATTCATATAATGTATATATTGTTCTTTATTCAAAAAATGAAATAATTAAAATGCATGATGGTTTTAAAAGCAAACATCTATTTAGAATAGTGTTATTACATTTGTGCAATATGGACAATTTTGTAATATTTCCATTTAACTTTAAAATAATAACAATTAGGAAATAACCTCAATAAAAATTTTACTGGATTCATTTTAAAATGTGTCTGAATAATTCAAACTCTGGACAATTATTACTCTTTTCGTCATATGTCTTTTTCTATAGACCTCAAAGATAATGAGAAAATGCTGATCATATTTTGATTTCTAAACAAAACTAGCAATCTAATATCCTCTTAATCTAAAGCTCCCCATTCTCCCAGTAAACCCAATTAGATCATTTATCATAATTGTCTTTAAGTCTATGAACATTTTTTCAACATAAAAGCTTAATAATCTTTTAACATAATAGTTTAAAAATTAATAAAAAGTATCTTTCATCCCACTATCTTATAGAATATATTCTAACTCAAAGACTTCCCTTCCTATAACATGGGCCTCTTTTTGAATATTACACCACAGAAAAATAAACCAAGTGAGCAAATAAAGTAATCAACATTCCTGTAAGACTTAGAGCAGAGACAAGGAAACTGGATAAAGGGAGCAGTTCAAACCTCTAGTTAACTCTATAAAAGTCCAAGACCCTGTTAAGGAACTACTACATAGAAACAAATGAACCATTTAGAAGGCAAATAAAAACTGAGTGGGGAGAATAGGAAAATAATCCTGAGGCTAGGTGTGGTGGCTCATGCCTGTATTCGCAGCACCTTGGGAGGCTGAAGCAGGCAGATCACTTGAGGTTAGGAGTTCAAAATCAGTCTGGCCAATATGGTGAAAATGCATCTCTCCTGAAAATACAAAAATTAGCCGGGCATGGTGGCAGGTGCTTATAATCCCAGCTACTCAGGACTCTGAGGCAGAATAATCGCTTGAACTTGGGAGGTGGTGGTTGCAGTGAGCACAGATCAAACCACTGCACTCCAGCCTGCATGACAGAGCAAGACTCTATTTCAAAAAGAAAAAAAAAAAAACCTGAATATGGAAGTATTAATGGCGGCAAAGCAAAACAAGTGGCAAAAGTATCTAGGGGATGAAATGATTAACTAAAAAGTTTCAAGTGAAGAATGAGTACTATGTAAAATAAAAATTTATAATAGACTTTCTCAAGTCTATTTTAGTATTTAAAGTATTTGTCAAGTCTATTTTCAGTATTTAAGGAATGCTGGCCTGCTCCTAAGACTAAATATCTTTAATGGTTATAGAAAAGTGCCCTTTTTTATGATAGAATAGTGACATCAAATGTCCATTGATACATAGTGACTGAAATGAGGCAATCCATTTATACCTCAATTTCCTAATGAATCCATATGCCCCAAGCACATGAGCTGTTGTTTGGTAAATAAACGCAGTATTGAGAAGGAAAGATGATTTCCAAAAGATACTGAGGTCATCTGACATTTTAGCCAAATCTGGTATTAGAACAACTTGAAAGAGATTATCCAACATAATGAGATATTTATGTTGTTAATATTTCCAATGAAAAAAATATATGTTGGAAAGCCAGAGTCAGCATCCTCACTCAGTACTATTTTAGATCTTGTACTGCTGGAGAAAACATATTTTTATATAAAATAATAAATATGACACAAAACCATAATACATTTCTGACAGTATTATAATAACTGAGAAAAAACCTAGTTGTGCAACATACACAGTAAGTATGTGAAACAGCTAATAGCTGCTAGTAAATGTAGCTTGTGACAGTACTTATAGTAGCTTAGGCAATGTATTTCTTGTAGCTCTCTAAAGTAAAGTATGCTCAAAATGGGTAACATTGAAAATAATACTCAACCCATGGTGAAAGCACAATGGAAGGAGAGTAGAAAAGTCACTGCTTTCCGAAATACGGAATAGACAGCATCATCTCTTTTTTTAATTAATACGCCTCAGAGTAATAAGAAAAATATTCTGGTCTGAGATTACTTGAGAAAATAGACTTAATAATTTTAAATAGGTCTAATTGTATGAGAATTAAATCACTTAAAAGTTTATAAACAAGTATGAAAATATTAGTAGCGTGATAATTCACTCTTAAAAAATGAATGAATTGTCATGGACATAAAAAACACTAAGAAACTACAAATCCCTGGAGAATCTTGGCATTCCCTCCCAATATTTCAATGTTTTATCTACTTATCTTGAAGAAGAAATTGGAAAGAAAAAGGTACCTGTAGTTATGAGACTTCTAGGGTCTGTCATCACAGATCAGTTTAAGGAATCTAATATTTTTAATATAATTTTCTTAACATTTAAAAATATTTCTCAATGTTAAATGTTTAACTTGCTCCACAGTCAGTTTGGCTCAAAGCAAAAGAATGTTAAGGGCCCTTATTCAATAAGGCCACATTATAAATCATCTTATACAAAGATAATATGTATTTAATGATGTTAGCCATCCTATTATTACAATTAATGCTTCCTTTACAAATCACAGGCTGCTTAAAAGCAATGCCTTTTCCATTCCCCGCCTTTTGTTCAGCTTCTAGAATGGTATGTACATGTAGAATTTGCTTAATAGATATATGTTTTAATGAGTAATTAGTTTTCTACCTCAATTTCCTGCTTGGCTTTTGTGAAACTAGCAAAGGTGTCAAAATGAGTATGTTTCTTTTAGTGGGCAGGATTTACCTGCCACAGTGAGCCTTCTTAAGGTGTATTCTCACACCAGAAGTAAGGAACTCTAGTAACTCGACATGTCATACTGGGCAAAATAAAATGGAGGAGTTTAGTATTAGTTGCCATCCAAATCTCAGGCAGTCCCAGATTTATTAGTTAGGCATTTCCAAACTTTCTCCATAGACTGTTGTTTTTTAAGTAGGTGGTGATGATGATGATGATGCAGAATAAAACTGTCTGTTAAATTCACAAAATACTTCCACTTGTGTAATCTCACGCAATTATTCTAGAGACATGGCCATGATTATTTGAGAGTAAATTAACTATGAGAGATCAAATGGGATGCTAATACAGAAATGGGGATACATTTCAAGAAATGCATTGTTAGGCCATTTCTTCCTTGTGCAAGCATAATAGGGTGTACTTGCACAAATCTAGATGGTATGGCCTACTACACACATAGGCTATCTGGTGTACCCTATTGCTTCTAGGCTATAAACCCATGTAGCATGTTATTGTACTGAATGCTGTAGGCAACTGTAATACAATGGTAAATATTTGTATATTTAAACATAGGAAAGGTACAGTAAAAATATGCTCCATTTTTTTTAATGGTACCCCTCTGTGGGGCACTTAACATGAATGAAGTTTGCAGCACTGAAAATTGGTCTGGGTAAGTCAGTCAGTGAGTAGTGAGTAAATGTGAAAGCCTAGAACATTACTATACACTACCGCAAACTTTATAAACATGGTACACTTAAGCTACACTAAATTTATAAAAAATAAAAATCAAGGTACGTGTGCTCGATGACTATGATGTCATTAGGCGATAGGAAATTTTCAGGTCCATTATAATCTTGTGGGACCACCATCATATGTGCAGTCTGTTGTTGACTAAAACATTGTTATGCCACACCTGACTGTAATATCTACGTCACTTTTTAGCAAAATGCCTGGCACATGGCAAACAGTCAGTAAACACAAGGAATTACATGAAGAATGAATGACCAAATGATAAAATCAGGCCTGACTCCAAATTTTACGTTCATTCCTCTATACTAGCGAGGTTTAGCAAACTTCTAATTAGTTACAGTTACCCTACAGGCTTTGCAGTAATATTTATAGGAAGCAAATAATTGTAAATTTAAAAATAAATTAAATGTAGGCAGCCCCATTAAAATAATGACTTACAGAGCTTCTTTTAGAAATCATAATTTTTTGGAAAACTATTATTGTTTCCCAAATGCAAGCTATTGTTTCATGTTCTATTTAGTAACTTGACAATGAAAACATTTTTAGTAAATTAAATAACTTTGTTTATAATCTAAGAATCAAATTAATTTTTCAGAATTTTAATAAGTTTTATGATTTATTATTTATAATAAAATATGTCCATCTTGCATATTTTTACTGGATGGGATGCAAAATTAGATTAGTGACATCTTAGGATGGTCTCAAGCAAGTTTTCTTTTCTCTACCAATTTGCCTTGATAAACTTCAAGAATCAGTATGGTATTTAAAAGGGCATTCTCAGGATTTTGGTCCAAATAATTAATCTTAGGTTTCACTTAAGCTAGTCACCATGATACCTAACATGTAGATACTAAAGTAAAATAATGCTTCCTCTAATTAAAACAATTCTAAATAACCATATCAATTATACACAACAGAAACATACAATTTTAAATACTGTTTTCAGTGATGCTAACCTGGTAAACATGACCAACATGTTCTAATTCCAGCGAGGATGTAAATTAATTAGAATATTTATCCATATAGTAGTTAACTGAGACATGCAGAAACAACTGAACCACCCACTGCATTTAGAATTATATAGCTGTCCATTAAATTTTTAACTGAAATTCTTATGAAGGCATTATAATACCAGTCCTGACTGTAAATAGGACAGAAAAAACAGATTTTCTATTTATTATTTAATTCTATTTATGGCTCCTGAAATTCTGGCTTATGTTTTTCAATCAATGAACTTAAAGTGCAATTTAAGAGATTTAGAACTTCAGGGTTTCAAAACAGAAATAAAGTATTATCTTACTTAACAGGTAAGAAAACCAAAGGCCAGACTGTATGATACAATATAACCTTGTGACTTCAGGGTCACAACTTTGAATACAACTTCAAAAGAAATAGTGTCGATAACTAAACTACTTAAGAAGCAGACTTCATATAACAAACCAAATCAAATTGCATACTTATTTTTTTTTTTTTTTTTTTTTGGGACAGAGTCTGTCACCAGGTACAGGCTGGAGTGCAGTGGTGTGATCTCGGTTCACTGCAACCTCTGCCTCCCGGGTTCAAGCAATTCTCCTGTCTCAGTCTCCCGAGTAGCTGGGACTACAAGCAAGCTCCACCACGCCCAGCTAATTTTTGTATTTTTTAGTAAAGACAGGGTTCCACCATGTTGGCCAGGATGGTCTCCATCTCCTGACCTCGTGATCCACCTGCCTCAGCCTCCCAAAGTGCTGGGATTACAGGTGTGAGCCACTGCGCTCGGCATGCATACTACTTAATTAATGATAGTAAGTCAAACTTGGCTAAAGTTTTTGGGTTTTTTTTCACATTAAGTTTAGATGAGAAACTGAAATTCTAAGATTTCTGTGCTAATAAACTCTTGCATTAAAATACAAGAGAAAAATAATCAAAAGTAGCCAATTAACCAATAACTCTTGCTATACTTTAGCAAAGGAGACTGGTCTGGTGGCATTTTGCCTCTGCCCTAGAGATCTGTGGAATTTTGAACTTGAGAGGGATGACTTACAGTGCCTGGCAGAAGAAATTTCTAAGCGACAAAGCATTCAAGATGTGACCTGGCTTTTGCTGAAAGTGTACAGTCATATGTGTTCACAAAGAAATGATCTGAAATTGGAACTTATGTTTAAAAGGGAAGCAGAGAGAAATAAGAGCTTGCTGGAGAAATTTGCATAACTAAAGAGAAGTGGAATGTTAATAGCCAAGACATGAGGAAAATATCTCCAGGACATTTCATATATTTTTGGGCAGTCCCTCCCATCAGAGGCCTGGAGACCTAGGAGGAAAAAAATGGTTTCATGGGCTAGTCACAGGGCCGAGATTCTCTGTACAGCTTCGAGATATGGCACCCTGCATCTCAGTCACTCCAGTTCCAGTCATGGCTAAAAGGGGCCAAGGTACAGCTCAGGCCACAGCTTCAGAGGGCGCAAGCCGCAAGCCTCGGCAGCTTCCACATGGTGTTGGCCCTGCAGGTGCACAGAAGACGAGAGTTGAGCTTTGGAGCCTCTGCCTAGATTTCAGAGGATGTATGAAAACACCTAGATGTCCAGAAGGAAGTCTACTACAGGGACAGAGACTGCATGGAAAATCTCTACCAGGGTGATGCAGAGGAGAATTATGGGGTTGGAGCCCCCACACAGAGTCACCACTGGGAGACTGCTAGTGGAGCTGCGAGAAGAGGGCTACTGCCCTCCAGACCCCAGAATGGTAGATCCACCGACAGCTTGCACCATGAACATGGAAAGGTGGAAGGCACTTAACGCCAGCCTGTGAAAGCAGCCACAGGGGCCATATCCTACAGAGCCATGGGAGTGGAGCTGTCCAAGGCCTTGGGAGCCCACGTCTTGCATCTGCGTATCTTGGATATGAGACATGAAGCCGGAGGATATTACTTTGGAGCTTTAAGATTTAATAACTGTCCTGTTAGGTTTCAGATTTTTATGAGGTCTGTAGCCCCTTTGTTTTGGCCAATTTCTCCCATTTGGAAAGGGAACATTTGTCCAATGCCCAAACCCCCATTATATCTTGAAAGTAACTAACATGTTTTTATTTTATAGGCTCATGAGAGAAAGGAACTTGTCTTGTCTCAGTTGAGACTTTGGACTTGGACTTTTGAGTTAATGCTGAAATTAGGTAAAATCTTGGGGAACTGTTGGGAAGGCATGATTAGTTTTGAAATGTGAAAGAGACATGAGATTTGGGAAGGGGCAGGGATGGAATAATATGGTCTGGTTCTGTGTCCCTACCCAAATCTCATCTCAAATTGTAATCCCCATGTATTGAAGTTGGGAAAGTGACCTGTGGGAGGTGACTGAATCATGGAGCAGACTTCCCCCTTGCTGTTCTGGTGATAGAATTCTCAGAAGAAGGTTGTTTGATAACTGTGTGGCCCTTCTTCTTTGTGTTCTCTCTCTCTCTCTTCTGCCATAATGTAAGACATGCCCTGCTTCCCCTGTACCTTCTGCCATGATTGTAAGTTTCCTGAGGTCTTCCCAGCCAAGAGGAACTGTGAGTCAATTAAATCTCTTTCTTTATAAATTACTCAGTCTCAGGTAGTTCCTTATAGCAGTGTGAAAATAAACTAATACGTGAACTTCACATATTAGGTTGCTGCAAAAGTAATGGCGGTGTTTGCAATTAGTTTTACTGGCAAAAACTGCAGTTACTTTTGCACAAACCAAATATAATCTTATTTTCATTGTATAGATGAAAAAGCTACGGTCCAGATAGTTAAGCTGCTAATAAGTGTTTTGGCAACAAGACATACTATCTAACACACATCTATGGCTCTTTTTAGACCAATACTGTCTAACAGCACCTTCTATAATGATGGAAATGTTCTATAAAACTTAGGAATGAATTATGACCCTAAGCAAACTGATTCTTTATATGTAACTGTTCACATCTAGAACTGTGCCCTGGGAAATACCTCGCAGGCCTTGTAAAGATCTTGATCAGAAGCAATCAACCCAATAAAAATTCCTGTATGTAAGGGCTTCTGTGCAGCTTTGGTAAAATAACAGACAGCTCATGATAACCTAGCCCAGATCAATCTTCCACACAAAGGTAAAGAAAACTGTGATGTGAAATAACTTTCAGAAAATAATATATGTTTCAGAAGCAGTCAAATATGTTAGAAAATAGTAAAGAGAGAAAATAATTTACTATATTTTCTCATTCTAAGCAACTCCTTACAACATTTACTTATAAAGCAAATATTATTTTTGGAAGACCCTGGCATATGATTTCTGACAAATGATGGAAGAAATTAGAAAGGAGAAATTAAAAACTATCTTACATCTCTGATAAAATCAAAATTGGCTTCAGCACTCAAAATATGCAGGGTTTTGTTGTTTTTGTTTAGACAGAATTTAAAAGAAACTAGTATATCTTATTTTAGAATTGTTTTTTAACTTGGGCAAAACAGTAAGCAGGATAATCTGGTACTATAAAAGCAGAAATATGTATTTAGTTTGTCAATTGTTGTGCAGAAATAAAAGCAAATGCTGGAAAAAAAGGTTGAAAAGGCCTGATCAATTTTAGCACTGGTTACACAAATTTTTAAAAAAAATGGGTTATAAACTCTCCTGGTGAAGAAATTCACGGCTAAGCCAGGAGACTCAGTCTCCAACACAAACTGCTCTCTAACATGACACTGAGAAGGTTTTTTTCATATTGTGAGCCTCAGTTACCCCTTATTTAAAATGGAGATAATATAATCTACTTTATAGATTATTTTAAGAATAAATTAGTAAGAATCACATATATTATGTAACATGTAGCTAATCAATAATAGACACCCATGTACTTTCCTACTTCCATTTACTTATTCTGTATAAGAAAACAGGATAAAAATACTTAAATGAAACCAAACTTTTTAATCTGAATATATTCACCAACAATTTTCTTATTCTATACTTCTATCTGGCAAAAGGAAATCGTATACAGAGTAACAGCAAGAATCTGAATGCCAATTGATTTCCAAAATGGTGCAGTATAATTAGGAAATTCATGAGTCAAATTCCTGTTTATGTCTGTACTGCAAAGGCTAATCATTTGTTTGTTTTCTATAAGAAGGACTTGATTAAAGCCTCTAGCAGCAATAATTAACCCCGTGCTTGAAGGATGCAGACTCAGCTAGCACTGTGTGTGCTAAAACCTGTAATTAATGCATAGGAATGCATGTAAATTAACAGATGAGTGTCATTTACACTAACAGTACAAATGCAGGTTTCTTTTTTGGGAATTACTTCAGTGTTTTCTGTTAACCATTGCATACTATAAACTCAGACGTATATAAACAGCATTCTAACATCTATAAACAGTCTCTTCTTCAGACTATGATCTAGATGAGGGGTTAACAAACTTTTCTACAAAAGGTCAGATAGCAAATATTTTAGGATTTCCAGACATAAAGTCTCTGGTGCAGCTACTCAACTCTGTTATTGCAACGGGAAAGCAGTTACCAATAATACATAAATACACAGACTGAGCTCATTGGCTCATGCCTGTAATCCCAGCACTTTGGGAGGCTAAGGCAGAAGGATCACTTGAGCCTAAGTTTGGGACCAGGCTGGGCAATATGGTAAAACCACATTTCTACAAAAACCACAGAAATTAGCTGAGTATGCTGGTGTACATCTGTGATCCTAGCTACTGGGGAGGCTGAAGTGGGAGGATTGCATGGGGCCAGGAGGTTGACGTTGCAATAAGCTGAGATCACGCCACTGCATTCCAGCCTGGGTGACAGAATGAAACACCATCTCAAAAAAAAAACACTAAATATATAAATGTATAGCCGTATATATATAAATATATATATATAGATACATATATGGCTATGTTCCAATAAAACTTTATTAAAAAATAGCCAGTGGGCCAGATTTGACCTATACATCACAGTTTGTTTAACCCTAAGCCATAGTTTGCTGACCACTGACCTAGACTCTAATTGTTAGGTAATACAATATACTGTATTATCTTAGAAAATCAATATTTACATTTTAGATATGCGCACTGAAATATAAACCTGATGTGAAGACTTGACAAGTTTCTGAACTTGTTACTCAGCTTCCTCACATATAATTTAGAAAAACCATGACAGATTGAATTTACCACATGACTTCATTGTAAGAATCAAGTGACTCCAAAATCTGAAAGTACTTCAGAAAAAAACAAATATATATTTATTTATAAATTATTATTATTATCAATTAGTCCTCTTTTCAGCTGTATGGTTTAAAGTACCTAGAAGTCACATTTACTCTAGAATAACCACAGACGATACAAACCACATGAAACATACTCAGAGCTGATCCAGTAATGCTAGAATTTAAGAAAGACCTGGCAGACTTAGGATCCCATGGGGCTGCAATGTTAAGGTGCAATTTCTAAAGTCAGACCCAAGGTACACTAGTCATGAGAGATTTCATCAAGAAGACCTTCACCAAGTTTGGAAATGCTAGATATGACACTATAAACATGAGTTTAATTACGCTGTCAGCATTAGTACTAAAGAGATATTTGTCAAGAAGCTCTTGACAAATAAGGGTGGAACACTTAAACCCATATTTCAGAGGTTCACAGTGAATGATTATAAACTAAAGATGCTAAGATGTCCTGCATAAAATAAACTGTATATCTTTGTCCAATTTCCCAAATGTGTATCTATTGGGATTCTTTATTTTGTGGGTGAAGCCAATTAACAGAGCTCCCCCCAAAAAAATTTTGGGAAATGCTGTCATATGGATTTTTCTGAATAATTACATTCTTTCAGCCTGGTTGTGGGAAAACTGCCCTTCTAAACTTACATTTTAAACCACATGAGACCTGAAACACTCTTTAAATATTTACTTACAATACATTTATGTATCATTATATTGGAACTTTTAAACAATTTTATGGAACCCAACCAAATTTATAAAATTATTTAAAGCGATATGAAAATTACACTCACCTCAATATACTTTAAAAAAGAAGATGCAAGATATATTCCAAACATGAAATATATCTGATTTAAACTTTAAAAAATAAAATAAAAAGAAATCACAGGCAGCTATCTATCTACTGGAGCTACTATCAAAAAATAGTGACTTAAATATACTTTTGCTGAAGGCACTGAAAGCCATTAAATCCAAACAATTCTTGCTTTCGCTGAATGTTGCTTAAACTGTCCATCGGGAAAGAAGGTTGCAAAAGAACTGCATAGTTCATGACTTTCCTATATCTGTGCTTTCTGATTATTGGGTTTCTTCTGGTGGTTTTTTCACAAACTATTTAGTCAAGAAAGGCAGCCCTATTCTTCTTACAAACTCCTATTGGTCAGGGATTATCTGAGTAATGATTTCTCTCAATTCCCAATGTTCTTTCATTTGCAATCAGAAATTTCATACATGACAAAGATATACATTTTTGTCTAGTCATGGATTTTTATACAAAAGTTGAATCTGCCTTTGGAGCTCACCATGTAAATTAACCCAAATCAACTTATATCTAGGGAAAATAAAGAAAAATATATCCTTTGTCTAGCATTTAGCAGTCCAGTATAATCCCTGACATGTACTAGGCATTCAATAAATGTTTGGTGAATGAATAAACAAAGAAATAAATCAGACATTTGCCAACTACTGTACTTCAAATATATAAATACTATTATTTTAAAATAAATTATATTGAATAATTTAAAAATATATTCTTAGTCCAAATACCCAGTAATTCAAAAGAAGCGAAACAAAGTAATAATGTTATTACAGTTATTCATTTCAGTATCATAACCATTCTTTTCCCATGCACAGCAATGGGGAACTGAGAAATTTTATTCTAGACAAGATAACATACCCATTCATGATGCACAGACACTAGACAGAATAAACTTTTAAATACATTGCTTAGATTATATTCTGACAGTGAATCTGCTTCTTGTGATTTTTGGATCCTCGAATTCATCAATTGAAATTCAACATCATAATATCTCCTTGCAGAGGAATAGTGCAATCCTGCCTTGAATGCTTAGGCAAAAGTACATATCCAAATAAAAACAATCATATAAAAGCTATGAAGGTTTTTCCACCATTTCCGGTGAAACAGATATGTATAATATCTACTTAACTATAAACTTGCAAATATTTTCTCAGTGAAAAAGGAAAAACTTGTTTCCACGTCACACTGAGTATCAATCTGATAAGTTTATATAAGCCCCAAAATATTGACTTCATTTATTCAGACAGATAATATGGTTCCTCCCATATTCCACTGCCACTTATGAAACGTTTACTTATCTCAAAATACATTGAAAATCATTTCCACATAATTCGGGCAAGTTATTTATTTTAAAATATATTAATATTTCAGAACACACTTCCCAGGACATGTATATAATGCATATGGCACAGACACCACATTTCTTCAATAAAAAATAAAAGCCATTTGTCTCTAAATGCACTTGAAAAGATTTCTTGAGGTAATTTTTGTTGTCTTTACTCTCAATGAACATAATTATTAGCATTTTAATATTGATGACTTTTTAATCATCATATGTCCATTATATATTATGGCAGAATTAATAAACTATAACATGGCAATTTAGAGAGATCCAAAATTTCACAAATGATATCAGATATTATTCTAAGTATTTACATGCAACAAGCATTGTTAATCCCTTGCTGCCTTTTGTAAGTAAAATAGCCAGATAGCAAAGTAAGCAATGAAAAACACACTTAACATATACTGTGCAAGGAAAGTACAATTGAATGCTTTTAAAAATATCAGTACCCTGGGCAGGTTAATATTTGCCAAATTCGTTTGCTCCTTTGAGGTTCACTGGTTAATCTGAATTTACTGGAGCTCATTTCATTGCCTTAGAACTCACTAGCATTAGAATTCTGATGATTGAGGGAGAATATAATACATACCGCTCCATTTAATCTTAGAACAGGCTTCTAAAATAACAGTAAGAATTAGGCACTTTGGAACCTCAGAGTAGCCACAACATAGTCAACTCTCTCTTTCAGGCAGTCACTAATTGAGCCCAGTTACTTTTTATTTGTCCTTCAACGTATCAAACCGCATAGAACTTATTTGGAAGTTTAATTTTTTGTGAGAACTAGGATATTTACAAGTCGGGGTAATAAAACAGTCACACTTTTCCTTGGAGAGTTCCCAGAATACTGTGAGTTTCTTGAATAGGTGTTTCCATGAATTGAATATGACTTATCCATCAATTTTCGATCTGCTGGAATACACCAAAAAAAGGCTTACTGCAAAAGATGACAACAAGGAAACTGTCATCAAGAAAACTGCTAGATCTGTTCTACACACCCAAGGAAATATATGTAATTAATTAGTCCAGCATTTGTTAATAAGCAGATTGTCCTATCCAGCGTTGAGTGAGAGGAACCTGAAAATACCACTTGTCACTATTTTGTCGAATTCATTTAAACTATAAATAAAAATTTTCTTACGTATTCTTGTCTCCATAGTAACATTTGGGGTTCAAAAGAAAAGGGAAAAAATCACTATATTGAAGCATACAATACTGAGTTGAAACAGGGATTTAGTTAAACAAACAGGATGAAAGTGTGGTTGGTTTTAAATGTGTCTAATTTAGTCACTTACCTTTCATATCAATTCTGATGTTTCCAAGAGTCAGAAAATGTCATCAAGAAATAGACTTGGCTGAACAGTCTACACATACTCATACTGAAACACACTCTTTAAAAATATGATTAATAAAGTTAATAAAATCAAAATGAGAAATACAAGGGACAGAGAAGGCCACAATTCTGATATGGTAATTCTGCTTTGTCTCTAGAATGAAAATAATCATTCTCACTTTCATTCTTCCTAGTGCAGTCCAGACATCCTGCAATGTTTTCCCATGGTAACACGTTTCTGAGCATCATACACTGTGTGGTGTCATTCCTACTCAGGCCTTCATTCTCCTAAGAGCTTCTGATTGTTTGTATAAGGAAAGTATGTTCCGACATCTTGGAAAAGTTAGGAGGTCAAAATACAAATTTTCAAGAGAGCTTTTACTGGCACAGTCAGAACTTGCCATATACTACCATTTGCTACCTTTATATTTCACGGGTTAGATAGTCCCACAGTTGAGTGGTTCCAGAGCCACAGACAATCTTTACTTGGTGTTATATGTCTCATCTATTTCTCTTGAAAGTGTATATGTACAAGGAAGATTTTGGGGAAACTACAATTTGACTGGAGTTTGTATCATCCTCTGGGTATCATGCTAACTTACATAACAGTAAAGCAGGGGGAGATTAAGTTTAAAAAGGATCTGTGTGCAAATGCTGGCTATTTGCTAAACAGAATAATGATATTGGAACTGTCACCTGGCCTGATGTTTAGAGCAACACATAAATGCTCTCAAAGCTTTTCCACTTGTTTCTTTTTTTCCATGGTAATCTGGGAACGTGGCTATATTTATTCTTTTTTTATGGAGTCTATAAATCTTTTAAAACGTGTCAAGTTATTAGCTTCATAAATATTTCAAATAGGAAAGCTATACAGAAGAGAAAATGGAAACGTGTGGGCTTTTGATATAGCAACAAAAAATAAAAGATAAAAGCATACATGTCAAATTATATACCTAGTTCTTTTTAAAAATAAATTTATCAGAATATACATTTGACAATTTAGGCTGCCTTTCATTGGAGAAACACATTAACTCAGTTAAGTGTATGAATTTCTTCTGTGAAAGAGAAAAAGAAGTCTGAAAACCAAGTATTAACCATGAAGACTGTAATGGGGTGTACACGTAGCATGGTTTCTCACCTTTGTTGCTATTAATGTTTTGTATTGGATAAGTCTTTCTTGGAGGGGACTATTCTGTGCATGTTAGGATGTTAACTAGCATCCCTGGCACTAAATGCTACTAGTGTGCCCCGCTCTAATTCACCCCCAATTCTAAGTTGAAAGGCAACAATTTTTGTAACATTATTTTGGTAACAACATTTAACAGCATTTTGGTAACAATAAGCCGTCACACAGAATGTAAGCGTAAGCACTAGGGTCCATGCTAACCACCTTATACAAAGGATATGTTGTTTAATATCCACAGACACGATAACTTTAGTTCTAATTATCATCTCCATTTTACAGGAAAGAAAAGAGTCTCAGAGGTATCAAATAACCTGAGAGTTCTAGTCTGTAATAGGTGGTTAGTGAAATTATGCCACAGCTGTTTGGAAAGCTAATATAACAAAACATTTCTTTCACGGAAAATGATAGAGGCCTGAAATTTATTCAGGGCCTGAGTTCTGACATCAGCCAAAAAATGTGAGGTCTCTGTATGTCAGTAGTCATATACCGGAAATTAATGTATTAGATTGTATTCAATTGCTCAAAGACAGCAGTTTGAGACAATGTATTGGAAAGGATAGGCTACAGCTCAGGATAACTCCTTGGCGATGTGCCTTGGGGGCAACATGAGGGACAAAAGGGGATGGGACGAGAGGAGACTGGCTGAAAGCATCCAGTGTTAGTATAAGTATGATTGTGAGAGAAAAAAGTGTACCTTAAATAATGGCAGAACAGTAACAAATTCTGCTTAGCTCCTGATTTATTTCTCACTATCTCAGAGGCACAAATCCTGTAAATTTGTGACTGTATACACATATACAAATTTCACAGGACTGGAGGATGTGCTGACCTTTAGTGAGTAGCGGTTAGGGTGCCAAATGTCCCATAATGCAAAGTACGCTCCATCCAGCTTTCAAACGTCCCACCCAATAGCCAACTAGATGAATAAGTTGTTCATAATTATCTGAGTCTAGAACCTAGCCTTAAGTAAATCAACACCAAGTATTTTCGGCACACTTTGATATAGTTCACTAATTTTTTTGAGAATGCTACAACTATGTAAACCTGCAGAAGTTTAAAATGTATTTAGTTTGGAAATTTACCAAGAATTCTTCACTATTTCAAAATAAAAATGTCACCAACTATAACACTTCTCATAGTATGAGTCTCCAATGTAACACACCTCCATCAGTATGCAAATGTAGCTTCATATTCATGATGCTTCTACATTTTGGTAAACGCAGCTACCTATCTCATCATGTCTTCTATTACCCTCTTGCCTGAACATTTGCATACTGAGATGCACAGAATTTTATAAAAACATTTTTCCTCATTTTTTTCTTTATATTACCATTATGGAATGATAGTGATTTTTAAAATTATATATGTTATATAATCTATATTATCTCATCTAACTGGATTATCTACAAATTTCATTTTTAGACTAGCAAAATGGTACATGAATAAATACATTTTATAAAAAGAATATACTGAATCTGAGACCTTGTTAAACAGGATCTCACACATATAAATGCAACACAGTTATAAACTTAGTAAATATCCTTTCTCACACACATAAATACAACAAAATTATAAACTTAATAAATATTATTTATGGAATTGGACCAGATAAGTTAAGGAAAAGAGAATTCTACAATGTAAAACCCCTTAATATGAGCTGTTTTCATAACTGGAAAACAGAATGAATAACGTCTTTGCTTGTCATGCCCAATTATTTCAATAGTTTTTATGAATAACTTGCTACATGGTAGGCACAACTGTAGGTGTTGAAGACAGAGGGGTAAACAAGACTGACATGATCTATGCTACCATGGAGTTCTTATTTTCAAAGTACAAGGCAGAACATAAATTAAAACGAACTACAAGAGCAACATGCCTCTGATGAGGGTGCGGAAGCATGTTTCAAAATGTCTGTGGTGAGATAAACAGATCAGCAATAGACCAGACCTTGCAATTTGGTGGCAAATCACTTATAGTCTAGCTCTTGTTTTTCTACTCTGAATCATATTCCCCCTTTCCTCATCTATGCCAGACTCCAGTGAGTTTCAACTGTACCCTCCCATTTTACATACTTTGCCATTTTAATTAATTAAGTAGAAAAGTTTTGACCCATCAACCAGAGCTTAAGCTGCTAGAAGAAGCAAATCCTGTCTTATGTGTCTTTGTGCTCCGTCATATGCCTAGTAGAGTGGTCTACACAGTAGGTAATCCATAACGATCAATATATATGGAGGGGAAAATACTAAGAGAGAGGAACACTGTTACCCTAGCAAGAAAGGACAGGTGAATGGGAGATTGAATGAGAGATGTTAAGAAGTAGACTCTGATTCTCCCTTAATAATTTATCTCCAATTCCTGATGGAATTGCAGATATAGGGTAAGTATAGACCCATTTTGAATACCAGATCCACTGAACAAATTTCAAATTCTGATTCAGCCATTTATTATTGTAACCTTAGGCAAATTCTTCAATGTCTCTGAGTCACACTTTCCTAACAGACAACAATGAAAACCTTATGATGCTGTGACAATATAATACTTCAGAAGCCCATAGCAAATTGTCTAGAATATAGTAGTCAGTAAGTATAGTTCATTTTCAGTTCACTGATTTAAGAGTTGTGCTTTCATAACTGGCAACAAATGACAGAAGCATTTTATGTCATCAGGACATATCAAACACATCATACATCATGTGAACTCCCTAAAAATTTAAATTGAAGAAGAAAAACTACTACAAGAAAAAGGAGTCTTACAGTATTTCTATGTCCAATCAACAATTTTTTTTTCTTTTTGAGATGGAGTCTCACTCTGTCACCCAGGCTGGAGTGCAGTGGCATGATCTCGGCTCACTGCAATGTCCACCTCCACCTCCCGGGTTCAAGCAATTCTCTTGCCTTGGCCTCCCAAGTAGCTGGGATTACAGGTACTCGCCACCATGCCTGGCTAATTTTTGTATTTTTAGTAGAGACGAAGTTTTGCCATGTTGGCCAGGCCAGTCTTGAACTCCTGACCTCAGGTGATCCACCTGCCTCTGCCTCCCAAAGTGTTGGGATTAGAGTCGTGAGCCACCAAGTGCCTTCAACTGACAAATTTGAGTCATACCAATTGTCATTACATGGTATACTGCAGACAGGTTAATAGTAAAATCAAAAGAAAAAAATATTGAGACCAATAGAATAAAAAACTTTTAATTGCGGAATCAATACTTTCTAAGCATTCCAGGTAGGAACTCCTTAGCCCCCACCCTCCTATGTAAATGCACATAAAATCACACACCCTTATAATGGTACTAAAAGACCTAACATATTCATTTCAATAAAGTTAATCACTACCTCCTCTCCCTGAGTGGAAATAATACATGCCATGTACAGGAATTACATCAAATCTCACTCTTTATTTTCACTGCATCATGTTTCTCTCTGGATATTTTGTTTCTTCAAATGAAAGTAAAATTGTAGAGTATCACACTACAGCTCAACTTCAACTTAAATACAATTATTTTAAAGCTACTCAGTCAGTTCTTTTAAAGGAATGGCATTATGTATACCACCTTGTGTAAATTTCAATTCCCAAGCTCTCTACATACTGCTGTCAACATTTAGTTCTTTGCACTGCTTGCAGAGTATACTTTACTGATGCAAATGCTACCCACACAGAGTCCAACCCAGAGCTGGTTCAGCCGTTTATGGCGCAGAACAGGGACATGCAGGAATTAGGGCACAGACAGACTCACTTGAGGGGAGTAAGCAATCGAGAAAGTTCCATGAGTGCTGGGAGAGAAACCTGAGTAGATAGGTAATCCAGGCAGTATAGTACCACACAGTGGGCAGGGTTCAAAGAAAGAAGAGAAGCAGGCAGCGAGGCTTGAAGAATAACCTTGGACAAAAGAAGTTTGGTCATAAGACCTGCATGCAAAGCCTACTTTCAGTTCTTTATAAACTGTGAATCAAGGTAGAGATGGAGCTTCTCAACAGGAGCTTCTTCACAAAGGTCCTTATTACTAAAACCAGAATTCACTGTCAGAACTGCAATAGCAAAATGAGAGACTTGATGGTACCACCAACTGGGTCAGGATGCAGGATGGTCCTAGGATCTGGAGAGATTGGTGTATGGCATTTTTGCTATAGTAGATAAACAGATTTCGCCATGAAGACTGACTCAACTGGCACTTACACATGGGGTGCAGCAGGTGAGGAAAGATAGCTAGGAAGGTGAGAAAAGGGAAAGAAGCAGGTGCAGGGTGTATTTCATTTCTACTAATATTTCTCTATCTCTCTCTCACACACACACACACACACACGCACACAAACTCTAACATAATTGTCTGGTTAGGGAAGTAACATTTTAATTTACAACTGACATGGGTCACTACTCATACAATAAAACATATAAAATGAAGGCTGCAAATAATTATGAACCAGAGATGTTGTGAACAGGATGAAAACCATTGTTCACAAAAGTGTTAGTAAATACAAAACAGGAGAGGGAAGGCTGGGCCTGACTGCCACGAGCACTGTATAGTCACAGCTCTTCAGTGGAGTTCAAAGATTAATTACAGAGGAGTGAGTTAAATTCTATAAGTGGTGGTTACACAGCATTTAATGCAATGATCTATTTAGCCATCGTGCTCCTTCTGTAAGAGGAAAATTTTAAAGTCGGCTTTTTAAAAAGTGATATTGAAAATATGGCAGCTTAAAAGTAAATTTTATTAGTAAACCACATGTGAAAGCTTCTCAAAATATTCCCTTAATCCATGTCAAAGCATCATAAACATAACTGTCAACAGCAGAACAGTGCCGTTTTTATATATGAGTAGACAGCACAGAGAGGTTAAGCAGCTTGTTTATGCCAAACAGCTAGATAATAGCAAGTTGAGACTGAAAGCAATTCTCTTGGATGGATGCAATGAAGCTGCCTTTTTTTTTTTTTTTTACATTTTCCAAGAACATATTTATAGAAAATGCAACACTTCATTCTCAATCATAACTTAGCACAGAATCTGGCAAATAGAAAGTGTTTGATAATTATTGAGGGGTTAATAATTGAATTAATAAATGAATAAATTATGCACCCTTTCTAACAAGTTCTGTAGCCACACACTGGGGAAGACAGTCAGTTTTGCCAGAATCTGCCTGGCAGGAGCTGGGTTAGCAAAACACATGAAACACGTTTGTGAGAAAACAGCATTGGAAAACCAATGCCTAGCTCTACCCTACAAACTCAGATCCTCTTGAGGTATTCTTTTTTAAATGTCCAATTAGTCCTTCCAGGGAAACAACGCTAATACAGTTGTCCACCATTTCATTTTCCAAAGTGGCTGTTACCAGAGTTATACAACAGTAACATATTTTGAGAGAGAGAGATTACATTCACATGTTTTTTATTAAAATATATTGTTACAACTGGTCTATTTTATAAGTTATTGCTGTTAACCTCTTACTGTGCCTATTTTATAAATGAAACTTTGTTATAAATATGTATGGAAAGGGAGTAACATAGTATACAGGTTTTAGTACCATCTGCAATTTCAAGCATCCACTGGGGGACTTTGGAACATATTCCCCAACTGTAAGGGCTGGTGGGGGGACTGCTATATACAATACAGTAACTTACTCATTAGAGTGATGGGCTTAAAACAAATAAATTTTAAAAGGAAAATGTAGTGGCTCATGTCTGTAATCCCAGCACTTTGGGAGACCAAGATGGACAAGTTGCTTGAGGCCTAAAGTTCAAGACCAGCCTGGCCAACATGGCAAAACCCTGTCTCTACTAAAAATATAAAATTAGCCAGGTGTGGTGGTGCGTGCCTATAGTGCCAGCTACTCAGGAGGCTGAGGCAGGAGAATCACTTGAACCCAGGAGGTGGAGGTTGCAGTGAGGTGAAATCTCACCCCTGCACTCCAGCATGGGCGACAAGAGTGAGACTATCTCAAAAAATATATAATAATAATAATAAAATTTTAAAAATAAAAAGCAAGATTTAACATTTATGGAGCTCCATCAATATTTCATTTACTGGCCTAAATGCCTTACAGATGATAATTCACTTCATCTTAACAAACTCAATGAGGAGGTAATATCGTCAGCCCCAGTTTATATACATGGAAACTCAAGGATGGGAAAATCAGGTCTTTTCCCTAAAATGAAGGAGCAGATGGAGTCTGAATCCAGAGCTGACACTTTTGCTACACACAATAGTATCCCTTAATATGAATGAATAAGGATGCCATGAAAGATGGAATTGGGAGTATGTGGGGTTATAATAAATTAGCTAAAATGTTCTCTATGCTTGGAATGTCACAGTAGTGACTACCAAGGCTTCTTTGTGCAATACTCTTTCTCACGATTTGTGCCTTTGTGTAAACCCCCTATTCCATGATCAAAAATAAAAATTCAGTAAAAGAACTTGTTGGTCAGGATGATGCATGCAGACATCAAGATAAGCCTGGTTTCAAATTTTGGCACTGGCACTTATCAACTATATGTGTCCTTGAGCAAGTAATTGAATCTCTCTCAGCTTCATTTGTAGGACGTAAAAGGGGAATCATAATAACTTATATAAAGTTTTTATGAGGTTATAAAGTTTTGAACCAGGGGCCATTATGCCCCATTAGGCATTTTGGCTATCATAACTAGGAGTGGATGTTACTGTCATTTACTGAGTAGAGGCCAAGGATGCAGCTAAATATCCAGCAATGCACAAAATAGCCCTGCAACAAAAAATTACCCAGCACAGAACGTCAATAAAGCCAGTAAGATGACCAATCCTTCAAGAAATATATTTGTGATAGGCCCGGCATAATATTAGCAATCAATAAATGATTCTGTGGCTTCATCATATGTACAAAATTTGTGGAATAATTTAGGCCAAAGTTTTAAATTCTAAACACTAAAGGGTTCGTATTCCTTCTTTAATTCAGGAGAGAAGAAGTGATTTCTCATTAACTATGTTTTTATGTTTGAATTCTTGTGAATTTTTTTTTCTGATTCTTTCCCACATTAAATGAAACTATAATAAATTTCAAATGACATATAGAACAATTCGTAAGTTAAGCTATCATCCTGGCCCTGAAGTCCTGGTGGCTTATAAATGATTTATAACATGAACTGAGAATAGTGGAAAATATTTTAGAAATAAAAATAAAAAGGGATCATTCAAGAGTTAGTTTTTTTTTCTATTGGAATCATTCCACCCCTCTCTCTTGGCTGAGGAAGTAATTTGCAGCACATCTTTAAGAAAACCCTAGAGATCAGAATCCTCTATTTACTTGTCTTGGACAATTGCTCCTAGTGTCTTTCTGGGCCAAAGTTTAGTTTAGTTTAGTTTAGTTTAGTTTAGTTTAGTTTTGTTTTGTTTTGTTTCTGAAAGCAACCGTCTTGGAAACTGGACAGTTTTCCTGGAAGATGTGGAAATATTTTAATCAGAAAGTGTGGTCAAGGGAACAGGAGATTCCTTTTTCCAACAGAGAAGACAGTTGCAAAATAAAATTACTTGCTTTGGAGTTCAACATTGATAAGCTTCCTGTGTACCCAGTACAATTCTAGATACAAGTATAAGCACCAGAAACTCTCAAACGACATTGGCTTCTGTCAAGTAGGATCTCTAAGCCTTCATTCAAGCTCTCAAAAGTGACATATGTACTATTTACAAATTAATAATTTGCATTCTTCTTCTTTTGGCTAGGAACATGTCCTTACAAAACTATTACTGGTGAATGCTTTTGTAATAAACTTGTTTTTTTAAATTCACTTATGGAGTATTTATTGATATTTTTATAGAAAGTCAACTGATTTTTGTACATTGATCTTGTATTTTGCTATCATGCTGAACTAATCAGCTCCACTTTCCTTTGCATCTTCTATACACAAGATAATGCCATCTGTAAGTAGAGATAGTTTTATTTCTTCCTTTCCAATCTGGATACGTCTTATTTCTTTTCCTTACCTAAGTCCATTGCCTAGAACCTCCAAGGCAATGTTGAATGGAAGCAGGAAGAGTAAGCATTCTTGTCTTGTTTTTGATTTAAGGGAAAAACAGCAATCATTCAGCAGCTGTGTGATCTCAGCAGCTGTGTGAATTTCATAAATTTTCTTTATTAAGTTGAGGAAGTGTCCTTCTATTTCTAGTTTGCCATTACAGTGATTTGTTTCCAAACATTAAACCAACATTGCATTCTAAATCCTTCTTAATCATGATGTGATATCATTTTTAGATTTTGTTGCATCATCTTTGCTAAATTTTTATTCAGAATTTTTGCATCTACATTCATGAGAGATATGATCTATAGTTTTTTTAAGTTATTTTGTCTAGCTTTGATATCAGCAAAATTCTAAAAACAGACAATAACAAGTGTTGGCAAAAATGTGAAAAAATTGCAGATTTTTCTTATCATGCGTTGCTGCTAAGAATGTAAATGGTGCAACCACTTTAGAAAACAGTCTGGCAGGTTCTTAAAATGTTAAATATATAGTTACCACATGACCCAGTAATTCCACTGTTAAATACATACTCAAGAGAATGCAAAATATATGTTCACACAAAAACTTGTTTATAAATGTTCATACTAGAGTTATTCATAATAGGCAAAATATGGAAACAACACAAATATCCATCAATTGATGAATGAAAGGATAAAATATGCTATATTCACACAGTCAAATATTATTCAGCTATAAAAAGAAATGAAGTACCAATACATATTACAACACTAAGACATTATGCTAGATAAAAGAAGGGAACACAAAAGGCCACATGTTGTATGATTTCATTACATGAAATGTCCTGAATGGGTAGGTCTAAAGAACTATAAAGTAGGTCAATAGATGGGAGCAACTGGAGAGACTGAAGAATGAGAGCAACTACAAATGGCTGTGGGTTTTCTTTTTGGATAATGAAAATATTCTGGAATTAGATAGCAATGATACTTGCACAACATTGGGAATATGCTAAAATGCATTGAACTGTACACTTTAAAAGTAAATTTTATGACAGGTGAAGGATATACCAAGTTACATGCAAGCACATATATGCACATCCATCTATTGCTGATCTCAGTTTCAAGAAACATCAAAATTAAAACTAGAAATAACATTTATTTATAAATCATGTTAACATTCTGTTTTAACAAACGAAAACCTGAGATACAGAGAAGTTAAATAACTTGCCCAAAATCACAAAGTTATTTATACGAAATTTCAAAAAATTACTTATAGTCCTGGACTGCTTCTATAACCATTTTCTTATATACAAAAATTATCTGATTTTGAAATCACTAAAAGAAAAACAAAAACAAAGTACTACTTTGACTCTTCCCTTGTTCTCAAAAGAGTTTTTTTTTTTTTTTTTCAAGTCATGTTGCTTTCTCTTAAGTTGTAACAAATGTCTTGGGACTCCTCTTATCTAACAAATGAGAAAATAAACATTAAGCATCAGGGATTTATCTCCATAAAAAGGTTAGCGAGAAAGAGAACATCAGATCTGCCTCCATAAGGCACTAATTTTCCATATCAGACGGAGACAGAAGCTCTTCAAAGGATTTAACAATTGTTTCCAAGCTTTCTTTCTCTCCTCATCCCTTCTTTTCTTCCTTCCATCCTCCTTCCCTCCTTTTCTTTCTTTCCTACCTAGCAATGTAACTTTTCTAAGGCAGTCATCTTTTCTTAGGGTAAATATACTCCACATTTAAACCATTTGAAACTTACAAAGGTCTGTTTTGACCAAAATAATGGAGTCTTAAAAAAGAAGAATTACAGAAAATAAACACTGTGATAAACCCCAAGCTGGTGAAGTTGGTGCACATCAGGAGAGACATATTATCATCCTAAATAGACGAAGTATATATGACACCCACAGACGGACCACACAAATCTACAAATTTCTAGACCTTGCTTCCTCTTAGGATTTACCTTTAGCTTCTGTGAACTTGGGGAAGCTCTCTCCTACAAATGAGTGCTCAGAATATTTACACTTTGCATCTGGACCCATATCAGGGGACTGCTAGGGCTCTCCTACCTAGTACATGGTCAAGACAGTTTCTAAGAAAGTATACTCTTTACTCTCTAGTAGAGACAGATTTATAACTAGGCTTCACACTTGGCATTATGTGCTTAAACAATCAGGGCTAAAGTTCTTTTAATTTCTTAAACTGATATATGATTGTTTTCATGATTATATTTAGAATGTTCCAGTTTAGTTAGTCTCAGAAATCCAAAGAATTTTATTCTGCTTTTAACTATGCTATCATTGAAATAAATGTAGAATTTTATTTTTATTCTGGAAATTATTAAGTTGCATGCAGACTAAGGAATGAGAGTTCTTCCCTAACATGATGCATTATGGTTGGTTCTGAAGAGAAGCAAGACCTTAAAATCAGGTTGGTCACAAATATGCACAGCACATACAGCAGTTCAAATGAATAAACTGAACTGGACAGAATATATGGTTATGACAGATATATTGCTACAGTCTTACACTGTAGTTTGAGAACCGAAAGTAAATTTGATTTGCCACAGCTTGCTTGAAAAGGAAAATAGACATTTGTGTTTAAATCTAAATAGGGTAACTAGGCAATCATAATTTAATTGTACATTTAAAAATAACTAAAATAGTGTAACTGCATTGTTTGTAACACAACAATAACTGCTTGAGGTGATGGATACTCTGTTTACCCTGATGTGATTATTAAGCAATTGCGTGCCTCTATCAAAATAGCTCACGTACCTATAAATATATACACCTACTGTGTACCGCCAAAAAATTTAAAAATAAAAGTATGCTTAAAAAGCAATATTGAAGTTGTTTTTTAAAGTATCATGTCTATAATAATAATTATAGAAATTTATTTCCAAAACACTTTACATTCAGAAGTTTTTTAAAGTATCATGTCCATAATAATTAAGAATTATAGAAACTTATTTCCAAAACATTTCACGTTGATTTAGTAGAGTTTTTTTCTTATTTGTTTGCTTCCCCTGTAATACAATCACAGTTCTGTCAATTCAAGACTATGTGAGAGTGATTAGCTCGTATGATACCCACCCTCCTCATTTCTGACACTATTATGCATTTAAATACACAGCCAATTTTTTTTTGGAAATAGCAAAAAGTATATTTATAAGTAAATTGGTATAGATAACTTAACAAAATGTGAATACTTTATGCTTAAACATATTGTAGAAATACAAACCAGATTAATATTTCTTATAAATGCAGTTCCCTGTATGTTAGCAGACAAGATGTAAATGTTTAACCAAAATGATAAAAACAAAAACCAAACATACACCAAAGCCAAAATTGTATATTTCCAAGAAAATTACCATTCTCTATGAAGCTCTCACAAATTAACTTGTAACTTAGAAGTCAAAATATGATATAAAGCTAATATAACTTAAGCAATTGTCTCTGTTAATCCTTAAACTGGTCCCATCATCATCATTTTCGGGTGAGTAGTATATAAGTTTTTGTAAAAATTAGGTAACATTTGGGTCAAATGAACATGTGACTTTTTTGCCTACTCACTATTTACAAATATGCTGATATGGAGATAAGACTTTAAAGATGATATATCCATTGACAGTGAAATAATTATTTATTCCCATCTACCATGGTATTTCTTTCTCTCAATAATCCCGTGAACTGACTCAAGCAGATATAATAGAGGCCCATTTACAAATAATTACATGATAACTTGTATACAAATTAATGGGAAATCTTTTAAAATGTAGATTATTTTTCAGTAGGTATGGGCCTAAGATTCTACATTTCTAGCAAGCTCTGAGGTGATGCTGATGCTTCTGATTCTTAGATCACACTGTAACAAATAAACATACTCTAGCCACTAGAAAAAAAGAGTTATATATGAGATGGATCCATTGTTCGCTTTAAATAACTGCATTATACTGACCCAGGGTATAGATGTTGATCTAATCATATGGTTCATTGTCTTCAAAAAAAAAAAAAAAAAAAAAGAACAGATGCTAGAAAACAACACAGACTTTTATAGACAGAGTAATGGGGAATACTTAAATCTAGAAAGATAAATTGAAAAAGAAAAGCTATAATGTGATTCATTTGGATTCAGCTATGCTATTTGGAGAAAAACCTATAAATATCGCCAATCAGATCACATATTTTAACCAATGATTCTGGTTCCTCCAACAGTACTCTCTACTTGTGGCCCAAAATGACCCAAAATGGCAATCCAGACTCGGCATTTTGTGATGCTGAACCAGGGTCAGCGAGGAGGGATTTTGTTAATTCCTTTCCTCATAAGAACATTATCATTGTATGTATATATATATATATATATATGTGTGTGTGTATGTGTGTGTGTGTGTGTGTGTATATATATATATATACACACACACACATACACACACACACATATATATATATATACACACACACACACACATACACACACACATATATATATATAAACCTATTCTCCACAAAATGGGTTAGCATACTATCTGTTACATTTGAAAATCTAGAAGCTTTTCTATTAGCTATTACAATTGAGGATAATTTCTGTACTAGGCCTGCTAGTTAAAAAAAAAAAAAGAAGAAAAACTTTAAATAAAAACTATAGGTAAGAAATATCAAGCATTTGCAGAATAAACTGGCATTTTACCTTAAAATAACTTCTCACATATGAATTATTCTGAGACTGTTGAATATTTTCCAAATTAACAGAATATTCTCACCTTCATTTATATGATTTTCCCATACTTGCATAAATAACAAACGGCATGCCAATGTATTCTTTACTTCTGTCTGTTCCACAATTGTGATGCTCCTGTAGTTAATATTAACAAAAGCCCCTCTCTCTTCAGTTTGTAATTCCCTGTCACTGTTTTTCCTATCTACTTTCCAATTAAAATTCTGATTATCTTCCCGAGTCTCCCTTGAGGCCTCTGTTTCTTTTGTAGTAGTTGCTAGGCAAGCTCTGGCAGAGTGCTTTAAAACATCAGAACAATCCAATGATGGGCATCCTCCTAAAGAGTGCTCTGTGGAAATTTAAACATGGCCTCCACACATTATACCTTCTACGTTAATGGTCTTCCCTCTATATTCACAGAGCCACGTGCTTGGTTTGTTTGCTTGTTTAATTTTTCAAAGTAACTGCGTTCAAGGCCCTGAGACCCAGTCTACTAAGCTTATGGGATCTCACTGTCTTGGTTTTTTTTTTTTTTGTATTTTTTTATTATACTTTAAGTTCTGGGGTACATGTGCAGAACATGCAGGTTTGTTACATAGGTACACACGTGCCATGGTGGTTGGCTACATCCATCACCCCGTCATCTACATTAGGGATCTCATTGTATTATGTCTGCTTTCTTATGTTGATGGTGACCTATTAGTTTTGCCTCTGACGTTCTATTTTTGCTATATGTTGCCTTTAGTTTTTTGAGTTTTCATTAATGTTGATTATAAAAACAAATTAAGCTTCATCAAGAAATCAAGTTTACCAGCCCTGCATTCAATTAAGTTTTTGCTCCCAAATGATCTCAATTTTCCAGACCACAGGTGAAGGCTTCCTAAGGTTTCATTCATTATCAGTCAACCAGCAAGTACTGAACATGTTTCATATGCTTAGCCTTAAAGAAAGCATTCAGAAAAATACAGCCAAGATATTTGGAATCGCACAAACACTGCTTTGTCTAGGAATTAGCGAATGTCTCTCTGAAATAGGTTATAGGAATAGTTACTTTACAACAGATTTTTTTTCAAGGAAAAGAAACTCTATTCCCTTCACATTAAAAGTATACAAGTGTTGCCTTAATTGTACACAAAGTTGATGACAGCATATGTTGCAAGTGAAGAATTTCCCTTTTTGTTCTTTAATCTGACTAGGAATTGCCTCATTAATCTGTCCATTTTTACTTCACCAAAACATCTGCCAGCACGCTGCTGCCTATTAAGATTGTTCTGATGTTAAAAAACAAAGAAACAAACAACAACAACAACAAAACACTGGCTCAGACCTGGCCTTTCTAAAGTGGGACAGCTGCCTGCCTTCTCCCCTTCCCTTTTCCATCCTTCTTTCCTTCCTTCCTTCTTTCTCCCCTCCACTTTTCCTCCTTTCACTCCCTGAAAACATTCTATAATGGTCAAATAGAAATTGAGGAAACTATATATCGTAGTTTATTTAATGTTTCTTTCTAACTTTCCTCCAAATGCTTTATTTTTAATTTTCCCTAATTGATGAATTTATCTTGCAAGTATATAGTCTTGAACCATGTGTTTGCACACATGTGACACAGAAAATTCTTCGGCAATCATTATTCGTGGAGGTGTTGCCAGTCTACCCGAATGAGAAAGATACCAGCATTGACGTATGTGTTTAAGCAAGATATGGTGATTTATTTCCTTGAATATATGAAGTAGCAGAGTGACTAACTGATAGCAGCCTTACCTTTAAGCAGATTCCTCTATTGTGTTCATGAAGAATCTATATGTATCTAAGAAAAGTTGTATTTGAATAAATGTATTTCTTCTATTTATTGAATAACTTAGAAAATACTTCTTTCAATTCACTGTACAAAAAGTCCTGCAAATAGCCAACTCAATATTTGTTTAATGAATTACAGTATTCTTGCACTAGGCATCAGTCCAGTTTAATTTGAGCTCAAATAATACAAATATATGTCATTTCCTTCTCTTTGTAAAAACAGAGCAACATGTTAGTCAGCATTTAATTTTTTGCCTACTATGCAGAGGAATAGGAAATGAAGGTATTAAGATCTAGCTATGCTATTTACAAAGATTACAACATCTTTGTCAGTTCAACTATTGATAACATTTGAAATTGTCCAGTGAGTAGAATGTTTAGACTATGCAAGGAAAAACCTCTATCTTGTTAATAATCTCAAACTTCCTGCCATTCTAAGACCCATCTTTGGAGTTAGAGTCAAGTGGTATTTTATCCTAAGTAATGGGAAAACTGTGATCATTTTCAAAGTAAATTCCTGTGTCAGGTGACCAGTAAATCAATAATTTAGTCCCCAGTGTTTGTTTGGTTCGTCTACTGTAGCATAGAAAATTTGCATTCCGTACCTTCTACCCCTGAAGATGGTGAACATGAAAATGCATCTGGTTTTTCATTTAAAAGATGAACTATTGCCTTTCCCTCAAATGTGTCCTATTATGGAAACCTAATATACAGATATTCAAATGTACAAAATAATTGTGTCCACTTTGTCTCCAAAAGGATTTTACAATTTGTGAAAGCACTATAAATTTCTTTTGAGCAACACGCTTCAGTATAATTCATTTCACATGAATATGACAACTTTTCATTTAGATCCAATTTTCTATAGAGATTATCATGTGGCAGATATTCATAAATGCTTTATTTCAGGTGGAATTTTACCTTGAGATACATCCCCACATAAAGACATTGTTAAATAATCAGATATTAAATGTGATCTGATTCCAACTTCCATTAAGTCATTTAAGAAAACAATTCCCATTGATGCTCATCTGAGTGCTCAATATTCTTTTTAAGTCAGGGGAGTGAAATATGGAAAGTAAGCAACACATTCTGGAATTTTTGTTGAGCCTATGTAACTTCATTTAAAGATAAGAATGAAATAATAAACATATAATTTCCAGTTTTAAATTTTAAGAGCCAAGAACACTTCTCACTAAACTGAGATAAGAATCTATTACAGTATCAATTGAGAGAGAAGAAATATGAGAGTCACAGCCATTCTATTCTTCCCTCAAATATCATGAAACTTCTAACATAATACCACAATTATATACACACTTACGAATATATGTAGATATGATATATTGTATCATACATATTTACAGATGCAATATGTAACTATATGATTGCAGCTATTTTTATCTTAAGGAGATTTCAAACTCTTGGACACTAACGTTTTTACCTCAATGAGAGACACTTCAATTCTTAGGGATCTATGAATGGAGAGTATTAGCTCATTAATATTTAGAAAAGTAACACATTGTAATAAAGCAGAGACTATGAAAACAGATACAAACATTTGTATCTCTCCTTTCAAGCATGGAGAAAAAAAAATTATTTGAGACCATTTTGCATAGTAACCATTTGAATTTTTAAAAATAATAATTTTCAAACTCATGTTTTTAATTGACTTACATTATTAAAACTTAAATACTTGACATGTGACTTAGAATAATTATCTAATGGCCCAGCTTACATTTACTTTTACTTGAATGGTTTTAAAAGTTTCGCTTTTTCTGTAATTTCATGGAAATAAAATATTTTACAGATATTTTGATGCTATGCTCATACTTGACTAGATAAAACTCATGGTTTTTAATGCTGACAAGAAATTAGCAGATCCTAATAACTTTTATTCATAAATGACTGCATTAACAATAAAAAAATAAAGAAAACATTATATTATTTTAAAGGAAACTCTTAAAAATTTAAAAGCATGATTTTCTAGTTAAAACTGACCCTAGTGTTCCTGATTTTTTAGGCATTTTATGTAAACATACAAGATTTTAGTTTTGTGTATTTATATTAAACTTTATATATGAGACCAGTAAATAGCTTACTACTACTTTTCCATGTTATGTTGCCTTCTCTCAGCATAGATTTTTGTTTTTCAATTTTTTTAAGTTGCACCTTACTAGTAAAAATAAAAAGTTGTGTACAGTATTATCAGTTTCTCTTATTTTACTAATAGCAAAAAAATAAAATAAAATAAAACTCACCTATTATAAAAATGTTATTTAATTAACCCAGTTATTTTGAACACTTTGTATCCAATATTTTTTGAAAAGTAAGATGACTTTTTAAGTTCATTTATCCCTGAAGCACTTAATATCTTACATGGAAAATAATGACATGTCTGTATGATCCTCAGCTGTTATAAAATGTCAGGTGCTGGAAATTCTTAACAGAGTTGCCCATATGTCAATTAAATCTTCTGCATGGCGCCACATCAGCTTTTCCCCCAATCCCAACAGAGTTTTAAAAAACAAAAGAAGAAAAACCTCTAATAACATCTACAATTAATAGCATTCCTGTAGCCTGTAGGTCTAGCCCGTTACTTTAGTCTTCTGCTGACAGTAATAGAGGGCCTTATTATCTTTTCCCCACTAGGCATTTATTAGGCATGATGAGGAAAAAGTTACATCCCTGGAAAAGAGCACAAGCTCCAACTCTCTTCAGAAAGTTAGATATCTTAATGGGCATTTCATTAGAAAGGCATTCTATGTTACCTATTACGTTACTTCTTCCAATTAGAAATTCCATTTTAATGTGATTGCCAAAAATTTAGTGCCTGCCATTTAATAAAATGGAGAGTGGGATTTGCTAAACATCAGTTAATAGAAAATATGAAGCAACTGTATGGGTAGATTGGCTGCCAGTGGGGAGAAATGAATGGGGGGTGGTAACGGAAATTAATGGATAAGAGAAATCTATTTTAATTTCCTTGAAAAATGTGCTATAACAGCTATCTGCATTAATAAATCAAACTTTTTTATTGTTTAAAAAGTGAATAATAACATATTTTGTTTTAACAGGACAGCACCCCTTTCTAACTCATATAACTTGCTATCAGATATCATTCTGTTGGAGATATTCAAATTGCATGCTTTGCTTTGGCAAATAATCTTTTCTATACTTAGCTCTAAATAAGATCAAACTGTCAATAAATGAGAAATAAGGTGTTAAAATGTCATTCTCCAATCTATCATTTTAAATAATAAAAATTGTTTTAAGTAAATGTTTCTTTCAATGTCTATTTTTAAAATTTTTCCTCCATTATATCTTCCATTTTAATCCCAAATTAGGTTGTGGTCTTTCGTTAATTCTACTTCAGATACACAAATTAAATTTCTGATAATTGAATGGAGACATAAAACACATTTAATCTTAAAAGACGATATAGGTTTATATGAACTGTTTTAGTATTTTATAACTACAATTTTTTAAGACAGACTCATTTAAAGTGATTTCAATCTGTATTTTTCTTCTAACATTTTTCTTTGAAAAAAGTTTAGTTAATTCCATCATCTCATCTGAATTCTATGATCACATTAAGCCACCTAAATTAAGCCCATACCCACATGGTCTGAGTACATTCCCAATATAATATTTCTTATTTAAAACTTTAGTATTTGCTAAGTCCTTTAAGGAAGTAATGTTCTGGAAAACTGGAAGAATATCATTAATCGTTAAGAGCCCAAAATATAGAACAGGACATGTGCATTTATAGAGTGGTTATGATTTTCAACAAAGAAATTATTTACCCTAAACTAAGTACTAAGTGGGAAGAGAGGGGAAAAGGCTATAAATGGAAAATTATTTTCCCAGTTTTGCAATTAACAGTATAGTAAGTAAGTCACTTTTCCATCTGGGCACTTTACCTCTTTGGCCAAAGGAGGTAACCTGCACCATTTCTAAGGTCTTTTCAAGAAATTTAATGAGTCTGTATTATTTCTGTTGGTTTTTCTGCTTGCTTATTTCACAGTAGGCTAACATTATGGAAAGAAAATACATATAAGTAAACTTAGCATGGCAATTTTAGCATAGCATAGCGCTCACGGATAATGATTACGCCTCTCAATAAAACCATTAAGAAGCTCCCTGGGGTCTAACTTTTTATTTTAGGAAATGGGATAATGCTAAATGTAAAGATTAGATTAGAAAGTTAGGATAAAAATAAAATAAAACTAATAAATCTTTCTTATAGGTAGACAGGTGGTTCTGGAAAGAATGATGGCAAAACTTTTCAGAAAGTTTGTTCGTACCCATTCTCTTTGACTCTCTCATGCACAATGGCTTCTGTGCATCATGTTTTCATTTCTGTGCATGATCCAATCAAGAGAATATGATCTGCATCTCAAAGTTATATATAATGCTTACAACAATTCACTACTAATATGCCTACTGATGATACTGAATATTTGTATTCATCTTTTCCATCTTCTAAAATCTCTTATAGCCTGTCTACTAACTTAATATCAGCCATTAATAACTGAGAAAAATGGAAGTGACCAAAATGGACTCTATTTTCTGACCGCCAATTCCACCAGCCCACCTCTATCTGCACCCTTGCTTTCTCTATACAGTGTTCTCCCATAAGATGTCAAGGTTAACTCTTCTGGTAGTAATCTGGATCTACTTCCTTTTCTGACTCAATAATTTTGTTTCTGAAATTAAGTCACTCTTACAAATCACAAATTTTCTCTTGTTACTAGATCGTTCACATCAGCATTCCGAAATGCTGTATTATATTTTCACATTTAATTAAAGAAAAAAAAAGAAGTATCCAAATTCCCCTAGGGTTGCCCCATTTCTTTGCTCCTCTTCAAACAAAATTTTCTCAATTTCCTCTTTTCTATTCTCCTCTCAACATGTAACAGTTGAGTTTTGTCCCTATTACATCAGGAATCCTTCTGTTTAAAGACACCAGTAATCTCTATTTTGCCAATTCCACTGGTCACTTGTTCTATGTTGACTCATATCAATCACTCTGCCACTTAGGGCTTGTAGATAAATTTCTATTTGCCTTAGAATTAATACCTGAACTCCTTACCCTGGCCTATGTGTCTGCTTCTACTTAAACTTCATTTTCTTTTCCACCCTTCATATCCCAGGGACACTCCAAGCCTTGTCACAATTTAATGTCCTTGTACTTAACAAACTGGCCACTGAAGTGTTCTCCCTGGCTATCCCCTTCCTGCCTTTCAATAATACTCTTGTCTTCACAGATACCTTGCTGGATCATCCAACTGAAAGTCAAACATGCTCTTTATACTGTTTGTATTTTCTGCAGGGCATTAATCATTAATTAATATATTAATTCATTGATTTTTTTCCTCAATAATATGAGACTTATAAGACAGGAAATCTTACTTTTCTTTTGCTCTGCATTTCCAGTCTACAACAGTGCCTGGCACAAAGCAGGCACTCAAAAAAATATTGCTTAATTAATTTTCTCATCTTTGTATCTCAAATGTCATACACAGACAGAGTAAATGATGAATAAATGCTGGTTGGTATTAAATGATCATAAGCTCTCTTGATGAATTTACCTACACTATTATTTTATGATGGTAATTTATCAATGGCTCTTATCAGGTATCAATACCTTTCAGAAAAGATTGTACTGGAAATAGAAAGTATTAATCAAGAAGTAGGATACTATTTGGATCTCTCCAAACTATTTACAATTTAAGCAGTTTATTCATGAATGTTACAAAGCACTTGGGAAATAAAAAGTTTTAAAATCTGTACATATAGCTAAATTTAGGACAATTGAAGCAACTCTGTAATCTATTAATTCTATGACTATGTCTAGATCAAAGCTTTGGTTTGGGGCAAAGTTCTTTAGAGGCCAAGGAGAACTGCAGAAGGAAGTATAGGAGAAAAGGCATACAAATTTATTTAACATGTATATATGGGAGCCTTCAGAATGAAGACCCAAAGATAAAGAGGTGAAATTGTCCATTTTTATGCTTATGTTCAACAAAGTGTATACAGCAGTGCAGATAAAAGGGCAAGAACTACTGCTAGCAGACTGAGTGGGGAAACCCAGGGAGGTCTATCTGTCTAGATTCCTCCTGGCCTTTCTGAACCTGCATCCTTTCCTTCTTGGTACAAGACAAGACACTCTGGAATGAGAGTTTTAGTATCTGAGGTCAAACAATATACCTCAGGTAATTTCTTTATGGGCCAGTTTTCACACAGAAAGGTGGAGAAAAAGTTAGAGTAATATTTTTAGGTTTTTATGGCTGGCTCTGGAGAAAAAGGATTCTGGTTTCTGTGACCTGCCTTGGGGAAGAGGGATTCTAGTTTCTACAGCTAACCTGAAGGAGAATGGAACTGAGAGAGAAAAGGGCAGGAGAAGGTCAGAGAAAAACTTTAGCTTCTGAGGCTGCTGCTGAGGCCTTCATTTGGTGATATTGTTTTCTGAACCCCAGTAGTACTGAAAGCCCACAATCCTATATTTTGTATTATCAGGACATTTTTCACTAAAATCAAAGCATCTGGCATCCCATTTTTCAACTACATTACTACAGACTTTGTAGTTCCAAAGTACAGCAAAATACACTAACACCAATAATAAAAAATAATTAATTTATCTTAAGGTGAACAGTAAAATGGAAACCTCAGAATATCCAAACACTTAAAAGACCTTACAAAAAAATTATTCTTGATTGCAACTTTGAATGTTAATAATACTTTAGAGAAAAAAATCATTAAGATCAGCTGAAGAAAAGCAAATAATGAAATCTTTAAAATTCACTACTGTTACAGATTTTTAAAAACTTAAACTAAAGGTCGTTATATTTAAAACATGTTGTGGGACTCTATTATAGAATTACACCGTTTTAATCTTTGCATTTTATGCTACTAGATACAATAGAGCTCTTTTAATGATCTAAATCTTTCCATGAGTCTAAAAAGAACAGCTTCACCACATTATCCATTATATTTGTTTCCAGAAATTGTTTCTTCTGAGCTTTGCTTTTATCTCTCTTATAGTTTTTTCTAACACAACCAAAAATATTTCGAAATCACAATATTTTTTAGGGATTTTTTCTTTACCTGCAAGAAAAATTGACTCTAAAATTTTTGCCTTAATCAAGATTTGTGATGACTTAAAAGGGTCTATCTACAAATTTCAAATTTATATTGTTCTAACATTTTGAAAATATAATTTTCTACTGCTTGAAAGTTCCTCAAATTAAGACCAATTGTTTTATATTTCAATATTCACCTCCCCAAATTAGTGTATAGTAGACAGCTAATAAATATCTGCAGTATGAGTAACATAATCCTAATGCTTACTACTGACAAGTGACAAGTGATTTGGATTCCTGGGTTTAAAAATAAATAAATATTTCAGGAGATAATTAAGTTTTCCTTGAAAACACTTCATTTTTCCTCTTTATATTTTTACACACCTTCAAATTTGATGTTTATGACACACCTTTCTTATCCCACTTATTACCCTTAATTCCCTCCAACACACACACAACACACACACACACACTCTTTTGAAAATGGTCCTGGAGTCTCCTGTTAGCGTTCTGTAAATATTATACAGTAGGTGTTTAAAGATTTTTTTAATTAGAAATTCTTTCTCAATGTAATATAAACACAGATTTACTCATTTACAGGACAATTATTCATTTCTTATTTACCTTTAAATAGCAGTGTCCCTGCCCATTGCTTACCCTACCAATCTGCCAGAATGGATCCTTTTGTGGAAATTATATGCATTTGATTTTCCCAAAGAGAATCTTAATATTAATCACTTCCTTAACTGGGGATTTCACTAAGAGGGAAGAGAAATCCTGGAGGCTCAAAATAGCATTATTAATTATAACCAGCTAAGTCTCTGATAATTTATTTTATTCACACAAAAATAAAAATTCTTTGTTACAAAACAAAGAATTCTTATGAGGAATTATTAACAAGGATATTGTGAACAACCTACAATTGAATGTTAAATGTGTGTATATTTTTATATGCCCATTTGGAAAGCTTTATACTTAAAAAAATTCTCAATACTCACGTGGCCAAATAATAAAGAGGCCATGAATTAATTAAATACATGTCAATATTAATCCTTTATGTTTGCCTGAAACAAGCTTCACTGTGGCTTTGATCTACATTTACCCAGGGCTGCCACCAATCTATATGTCGCTTTTGTGGGAAGCAGAAAATGAGTCCCCTCCACATAGAGACACAGTGACCTAGAGTAGCGATTCCAAACCTTTTTGGCACCAGGGATCGGTTCTGTGGAAGACAATTTTTCCACAGACTGGGGAGGAGGGTGCTTTTGGATAATTCAAGCACATTACATTTATTGTGCACTTTATTTCTATTATTATTACATTGTAACATCTAATGAAGTAAGTAAACAGCTCACCATAATACAGAATCAGTAGGAGACCTCAGCTTGTTTTCCTGCAACTAGATGGTCTATCTAGGAGTGATGGGAGACAGTGACAGATCATCAGATATTAGATTTTCATAAGGAGCTCACGTAGATCCCTCACATGTACAGTTCATCATAGGGTTTGTGCTCCTATGAGAATTTAATGCTGTCACTGATCTGACAGGAGGTGGAGCTCAGGTGGTAATACAAGCAATAGGGAGCGGCTATAAATACCTGGTTCCCCGGGAGTTGGGAGCCCCTGACTTATAGGCAAGACATGATAAACTTATTGCTAACAGAAAATCAACCACCATTTGCCTTCTCAACTAAATGCCCTTGTGCAGGGCACAAACTGTGCACTGAACTCAGTGTCCCCGTCCTTTGGCTCTATAACTAAGTATTCATTCCACGTGACAATCTGTACTGGTTCTCTTTGTCATGGTGTCTTTCGTGTCTGATTTCCTTTTTCAATTAGAAAAAGAAAAAAACTATTATCTCCTATTCAGAGATCCTTTCACTGAGTTAGCTACAGAATATATTATACCCAAGGCAATGATTTAATCCAAATGCACTGCATCTAGAGGCTGACTTGCAAGTTTACAGTGGCCAGGAATGCGATCATCTGTCCCAAATGCAGAACAATTATTAGCTAAAATAATCAGATTGACTCTCTCAATGGCAGTGGCAGACACCGGCCAGAGCAAATGCTCAGACAGGTGCAGAGATATACATGAACTATTCTTGCACAATTCTTACTAGGGAAGACAGTTGTGCAAGAGCCAATGATTTTCTAATTATAGTATCTATATATGATTCTCATCTATCTTAAAGATTTATTAGCTTAATTCTCTATTTCTGCAAGAAGAAAGGAATGCCTACTAAGTACACAATCCTTTTTGCTCTTGAAAAGAGTTATCATCTGATTTAGGAGTCATATCTTTGTTTAGGTCCAACATTTCCTCTTTTTCTTTCCTTAATTATGTATCACAAAAAAGTACTAAGAACAGACAGAATGTAATATTCTGTGTGAAGTGACACTAACTCAGAGTGGAACAGAATCATTACCTCCTCCAATATCTCTTTCAGTTGTGCTAATGCAACAAAAATAATGTAAGAATTGACACTCAAGTGAAAAATATAAAGCATGGTGCTATCTTTGGTGATTTACAAGGCTTTAAAAATTCTCAAACATCCTAGGGGCAATATAAGAAAATTATATGTGTTAATTCCTAGTAGGAAGAAAATCTGTGTTAAACCAAATCTGTATTTACCATAGAGGTTAATTTTTATAATTGTAGCTTCGTATTTTTGTTATTTATCTCAGTCATTATTTTTAGTGGATTTAAAGAATAAACATTATGGTTATAGATTTCTGGCTTTTGTAGTGAGTGAATCAATTAACATTATGTATTGAGCCCTGCATACTAAAAACTATGGCATGTAATGTGAGAATAGAGAAAGAATAAAATATGCAGTCCTTGCACTCATGAGATAATACATCTGATGTAAAAAAAAAAAAAAATACTGCCACTCATGAAATGATTTGCACATTATAGAGCAGCCTGAGAAGTGCATTCTGCTCTAAGTGACCCAAGTTTCCCAAACAGAGATCAGTGAAGAAGAATCATTCAAAGCTCCCTAAGTAAAATTCACTCAATTATTCAAACTGCTGTTTTTTTCTCATGATGGAAATACTTACTATTTTAATAAAAGTTAAAGTGATTGATAAAGACTTTTTGTATAAAATGCCAGATCAGAGATTGAAAATGAGTTTCTACTCCATGGTATTCTCATTTTGGCCACAAGTCACTTATAGTTATAGGACATACACCCAACAGGTCTTTAAGCTTGAAAGGCAGAAATAGTACCGGGGGATTGTGCCTTTTCAAGCTTACTCAGCAGGATATGAAGAAAAGAGGTCACAAAGTAACTGCAAAGAATAATGTATTTATCAGAATATGAGACACAGATATACCTGAGGAAAGGATGACCTAAAATCGCTGACCATCTTATCTGGCAGTGGAGCTTTTTCTTCATTCTAAGTATTCAGAATTTTAGTCTCATCTTAGATAACCAAGATTTCATTTCTTGAACCAGTCAATTCTTTATGTTTGTAGCATTATCTAACTCAGGTTCTCAATGATATTTTTGGATAACTTTTATCCTTAGATTTTTTTTTCCATCTAAAATCTAACCTTCATACCAATATGAAATAAATCTGGCATAATTGCAATCTGAGAATGTAAATTTCAAGCTCTTATAATAATTTGGATTGTAACAAAATATACATGCTCACAAACACACACTCATACTCCCCAACTCATAATTAAATTTCATTCAAAAATTTTCCCTTACTATATAAAATGCACTTTTATTTTCCATTCCATTCCACTGTATTTCATTTCATTTCATTTCATTCCACTCCATAAATGCCAACTATGAGCCACTAAATTAATTTTATGATCCTCTAAAATAGCAGTTCCCAAAATACGGTTCAAGGGCCCCTTGGTACACCCAAAACTCTACAAGGGAATACACAATAGTCTTTTCATAAAACTACTAAGATGTCATTTGCCTCATTCACTCTCAACATCTCATGAGTGTATAGTAGTATTTTCCAGAAGCTACATGATTTGATGATGTCATTGCTCTGATAGATATTGGAAAGTATTCTTATATATTATTTTCTTTAAATAATTTTGTCAGCTTTATAATACAGTAAATGTTAATAAACATAACCATATACACAAAAACTCTTAGGGTCTCTCAATAATATTTAAGAACTTAAAGTGATCAAGAGAACAAAAGTTTTCAGAACTGCCAATCTAGAGCAAGCTTCCATTTGAAAAACAGTAACTTAAATGGAATAACTGTACACACACACACACACACATACAAATCTCTTTCCATACTTTCCTATCCCCTGCAAGGCAAAATGCAAACTGGCACCAACCATCTTCTAACAAATCAGCTCTGATTCTATTATTCCCTGCTCTCTACTAGGAAACTCCACCTAAGTCTCCTAAATATATCATGTTTACCTCTGCCTTTGAGTCTTGTTTTACATGCTATTCTTGAAATATCTTTAACCCTATTTTCTGCTAACGTAAGTCCTATATATGAGGTCATCTGCTATTTCTTTGCTTGTCCTATGTCCTTTCTTTTTTGGAACTGACCCTTCAGGATTTGTTGAATTCATATAAGAACGCAAACTATGTGGCCCTAACTTTCATAGGCCTGAGGATTCATACCAGTCAATCAAAGTACCCCACACCTTTGGTACTAGTGTAGTGTGCAGATTACATGAGAAGGGCTAACCCAAGAGCTGTAAAGGGAGAAATATCAATGCTAGGGGACACGAAATCACACTCTATTCTCTGGAATTGCTCACTGTTATAAAGGCAAGGAGAAGGCCAGCCTTATTAAGCAATGGTTTAGAAACACTGTAGAACAATTCTGTCTATGTATTTATAAAAAGTTTGACCAGCTGTCCCCTTGACTAGAGATATGTGTCTGTCTGTCCTCTGGCACTGCCCCCAATAATGACTGTGTGACCTGTGGAGAACCTATTTTCTGATGAGGACTTGTACTGTTTTCAAATACCTCTCCATTCCCTTTAAGATACTCTATTATTTTACTTTGTAATCAATTATTTTATGTCATTCATTTTTTTCTTAGGAACTCAATAGGTGCACAAAGGAACAATTCTGCCTCTGCCACTAAGCGGAGATTCTTTCTTGTATTTCCTAAAACTATGAAAGGACTCTAATTTTTAGTATATTTTTGAAACCCATTTACTTGAAACTTTTTTCCCTTGAAAATTATTGACAAATTGAATGCTGTGTTACCTTATTTCCTTATATCTTGAATTGCTGTGTCATGCACAGCTTTTCTTCATTTATGTTTTGAAGAGAATATGTTATTCTTCCCCTACCCCAAATATTATCCCTTTGTGATTTGAAAAGGCACACCACTTAAACACATGAAATGAAGATAATTCCCATACCATTTAATGTAAAGCTGGAAATTTCTAAAGGAAAAATATTAGGAGACCAAGTAATTAATGTCTATACTAATAAATAAAAACTGAATTCACCATCTCTGTAATGTTAGAAGACAGAAGTCTGGAACATACTACTATACACTCATGAGATGTTGAGAGTGAATGAGGCAAATGACATCGGGAACTGTTACCCTGTTTAATCAATTAAATAACATTCCAAACGTCCTCAGCAAGCAGACTTTGTTATACATGCCTGGGACTCATATTAAGACATAGCCTAGAAGAATTCATTATTCCGCTACTTTCTTCAGAAACTAAAAACAATGCTAATCAAAGGTCAAAAATGCCTTCTTATGCTAAATTTTATTGTTCAACGTGTCATTTGAAATTTTCAAGGTACAACTTAATGTTCTTAGAATTAGCACTTCTTAATTAACCAAAAGACATAATAGAATTATGGGGGGGGGGAGAAATCCTTAGTTAAAATGACATAAATAATAATTTATAAAGATCAGTCTCTCTTGGTCTGCTAATTATTATAGTATACTTCATTACCATTTAAAATACCACATATAAAAAAAGAAAAGGGAGAGAACATTTAGAGCACATAAGTTACATCTTTATGATTTATTTTACAAATACAATTATAATCATATTGGGGGTCAGAGATAATAATTTTGCTCAATATTTCATAAGGAAAGAAAATCACATTTTTCTACTGCCGTGTAAAGCATTTAATATATATTCAATCACATTTTAATATGAGCAAATTTTATATATGATACATATAGATACAATTTTACATATAACTGGTCGAATTTTTGCATTATATAGACTTTTTTATGAATCAATTAAGCTGGTTTTTTGTTTGTTTTTTTGTTTTTGAGACGGAGTCTAGCTCTGTATCTCAGGCTAGAATGTAGTGGCGCAATCTCGGCTCACTGCAACCCCCACCTCCCGGTTCAAGCGATTCTCTCGCGTCAGCCTCCCGAGTAGCTGGGACAACAGGTGCACGCCACCACGCCTGACTAATCTAAGTTGTTGTTTTGTTTGTTTGTTTGTTTGTTTGTTTTTGAGAGGGAGTCTTGATCTGTCACGGAGGCTGGAGTACAGTGGCACGATCTCAGCTCACTGCAACCTGCGTCTCCTGGGTTCAAGTGATTCTCCTGCCTCAGCCTCCTGAGTAGCTGGTACTACAGATGCCCACCACCATGCCCAGCTAATTTTTGTATTTTTCGTAGAGATGGGGTTTCACCATATTGACCAGGCCGTCTCAAACTCCTAACTTTGTGATCCGCCTGCCCTCCAGAAGTGCTGGGATTACAGGCACGAGCCACCACGCCAGGCCTACGATGCTTTTTAAAAGCACAACTGCATATACCAAGACCACATATGCCTCAGTAAGAAGTACGAAATTGAGGCACTATGTTAAGGAAAAAAAGTTCTCTTCCGTGACGGGCGTGGTTTCGCCTCCATCTGGGAACCAGAGGAGTTTCAAATGTAAAGTTCTTTGCCTGACTTTCCCGCATGTGGGCTAGGTAGAGAAATCCAGGTGGATTTCTTTGTTCAAAAAGCCTGTGGAAAGCTCTGGGAGGAGGAGGGGACCAAGTAGCCAATCCGGTATCAAAGTCAAAGATCAACCACTCCAGAGGAAGTTTAAAAGAACTCCTCTCACTGGACGAGAACATGAATGGGGAGGGAATAACTCCAGGGTATAAAACCCCACTGCTCCGTGCCTATAGGGATTCCTTTCTTCGATCCCCTCCCTTGGATCCCCTCCCACCACTCTCTCTGTGGGAGCTCTCTCTCTCTCTCTCTGTCTTACTCTCTCTGTGTGCCAAATAAATTGCTCTCTGCAAAACTCTCTGGGTCCAAGACATTTATTCAAATGGTAAGCTCACCGTGCCTCCAGGGCCCCTTTCCCCATTCTTGAGTTAAGAGAGGCCAAGGTCCTCAGAATCAGAATGGGGAGGGAGCTGAGTATGCAGCCCCATCCCGTTTCAAAACTATTTAAACTCTCATTCAGGAAACACTACAAGTTGAAATGAAATAACAGAAATTATTACACAGTTTGAAAGTAATATAAATCAGTCCACCACCATTAGACACACTCCTTCCCTCTTCTGACCTATTTTCTAAAATCGAAGTCAAACTATGGAATTTAAGTCACTTCAATCCTCTTATCTTTCTAAAAACCAAAGGCAGTATGCATTTATAATGCTTTCTTAACTCACATCACTTTATAAATCTGTTTTCTTAAAAAAGTTGTATCATAAATGAGAATGCAAAGCACATATTGCCTCATTCAAAAAACGTTTATTATTAAAAATAGGGCATTGTATCTATTTTTATTTTCAAAGTGTTAATGTGATAGCAATCTGAAACAACAAGCGAAACATCTAAGAAAGGAAAACTATACACCTTTTCCTCTTAGGATTATTCTCAGTATTGCAGCATGTTGATAACTTTACTAAACTTACCAGGCTATTTTCTCAACTAAAAGTTGGACATTAGTGGGCAAAATATTGCCCTACTGGTATTATGGTAATCTATACATTTTAAGTATTCTTTAACTTTTCCAAAATAAATATATTCATTTTAAACAAAATGGGAAAAAGAAGAAGATATGAAAAAGACGTGACCTGTAAGTCTACTGCCCAGAAGAAAATGCCATTAAAATTTTGATACATATTCTTCCAGAGACCTACCCTGAATATGGATATTATGGATATTATATATATATATATATATGTGTGTGTGTGTGTGTGTGTGTGTGTGTGTGTATATATGTGCTTTATTCAATTCAATATATAATATATATACATAAACTGTAAAAATGTTGGAATAAATGTGACTATAACGTGCACATCTTCTTAGTGTTTTTAGTACAATACTTGGCTAATTCAGGGTATCAATAAATATTTGTTGCATTAATGATTGAATGGATAAAGTAACAAATATGTGTTTTTAAAATATCATTTAACGGAGCATGTCTATTTGATATTCAGATTTTGAGTCAAATCACTTCATACTTCTTTGTGCTTTTCCCCATGGCTTATGATAACGAGAAAACATGCATAATGGTTAAATGACTTTCATCCCTGGATGTTTCCTTAATATGTGTGAACCTGTGGGGCTATAAGTAATACTCTGCGTGAGAAAACGTACTCAACCAATGTTCTGATAAAGAAGAAAAAAAAACACGATTGTTGTTTTTAACTATAGTATAAACTTTATAGGATGCTGTAATGTTCAATTAGTTTTTCTTACATAAAGTACATAGAATTACATAGGAAAAAATATTTTCAGCAAAATTCATATGTCCCAAACTCTCCTGTGGGATTTTCTAAATTTCATTTAACAAGCAGCTAATGAGAATTTATGTATGACATTAAGCTAATCACAATAGAGAATATATAAAATATTGATATAGCTAAAACACACAACTTATATGGTCATCGTATATAATTTAATTACAAAAAATAAGCAATTTCCTCTATGATATGCGAAAAGACTACATGGTTCATTCTCCAGCTGAAATAGATGCAATATTTACATCAGCTGGAAGGCAGAACTTCCTTACCATGAACAATGTGACAGCAATTCCACCCCTATTCTTAGCACAGTATCCTCCTTGTTTAACAAATACCTTGGAAACTTGCCAGTTTTCAGGTATTTCCATCTTGGGATACTAGCCAGTTATACAGGACATGAAACTAGGACGAGAGGCCAGATGTGCAACATTTAAGAGTAATAATTATTTTCCTTTTGATTCCCTTATCAGGACAATGGAGGATATAACTTATATTTTCAATTATAAATTATTTCGTACACTGACAGAATTTGTAAAAGTTAACCTGAAATTTTAAAAATGATATGCCCACTATGCACAAAATCACGTACCAGATCATGCAGGGCTTACTCTGTATCTCAATTAAATCTGGCAATAAACATTGGTCAACCTGTACAACCCCAGGATTTCTCATTGAACACACTGCAGTTCCTCAGAAGGAAAGGATTCTATATATGCCATTGGAGGCTACACAGCAAACAACCAGCAATATTCAATATATTCAGATACATTTCCCTAGGCTTCTTCACTACCAACTTTAAATATCTATTTTCCTGAAAGAGAGTTGAAGCACAGATACTGGTTTCAGACATCTATTTGTTCAAATTTTAACAAAAGTTGTCCCATGATTAGAAGCCAACTATTTGGAGTAACATTCCATTTGTTCTCTATAAATAATACAATGAAATTGCTAAATCTAACAGGAAAAATAAGAGGTAGTCAACAATACAAATAAACCATAAACCTTCTTTAACCTAGATTTGCATATTTTTCTTAGTTTTTCTGTGGTTGGAATGGTTTTACTAGAGTTAAATGTCTTTAAGTCAGGAGATGTCTGGTTAAAACTACTAAAGGCTGCTTTCTAAATTCTGCTTTTTCTTGGCTAATGCAACCTCCGCCTCCTGGGTTCAAGCGATTCTCTGCCTCAGTCCTTCGAGTAGGTGGGAATACAGGTGCACACCACTACACAGGCCTGAACAAAGTAATGGCAAAAACCACAACTACTTTTGCAGTAATTAATATACTAATGGTTTCTACTTTTGTCATATATAAACAATGAGATGTTCATTCAAAAGTTTTTAACTGAAAGAAGACTCTGCTAAAAGAATATCCTTGGCATTACAATATTTTGACAGATTTGGCTTAGAAATTAAAAAATAAAATGTTAACCACCAACTAATATAATCTGTAGACATTTTTCTTTGCTTTTCAACTTTTGAATAAGTGACAAATATTAATTGGGAATAGTAGTGCTAGTTTATGAAGGTGATGGTCATCATTATAAGATATTAATCATTTCATTAAGCTAATTCATATTATGAAGCAAACTTAGAAAAAGGAGTAATATATGCAATAATGCATTTTATCTCTTCAATCAAAAAAATCCATAGATGCTAATGTAATTTGTTAAAATGCACACTACTGAAAACGAAAGTTGCTATAAGATAAAGTGATATTTCTTAAACCTTTCATTCCAAAGAGTTTTTCTGACTTTTGTTATAAATATATTTAACTGAGACCATATTTTCCTCAACTTTGTTCCCTAGGTTTGCTTCCAGAAAGATTACCTATGGTAGAATAATCTTTATATAAATCTCAACATACCCAGTGTGCTGATTAACAAATTGCCCCAAACACTTGCTGCTTCTAGACACAGAGACCTCGTATGGCATTAAAATGCATGTAATTACAGATCTCTCTTCTGTAGTCACCTAAAATGTAAGGTCCAAGTCATTTTTTAGAGGCAGGACATACCAGAAAGATAAAAATTGATTCTGAAATAAAATGTTTATTTCCCAATAATTATAAGAAACATACCTAGCTGGGCGCAGTGGCTCATACCTATAATCCCAGCACTTAGGGAGGCTGAGGCAAATGGATCACTTGAGGCCAAGACTTCAAGACCAGCCTGGCCAACATGATGAAACCCCTCTCTACAAAAAATAACAAAAATCAGTCAGGCATGGTGGCAGGTGCCTGTAATCCCAGCTACTCGGGAGGCTGAGGCAGGAGAGTTGCTTGAACCCAGGAGGCAGAGGTTGCAGTGAGCCGAGATCACACCACTGCATTTAGCCTGAGTGACAGAGCCAGATTCTGTCTCAAAACAAAACAAAACAAAACAAACAGAAGAATTAAAAGAATAAGAGAAATATATCCAACTTATTCACTGTGGAAGATAGTCTCTTCAGCCATTTGTATTACCTGTGTTTTTTTTATATTATGGTTTCTACTTTTGTCATATATCTATTAATAATGAGCTGTTTATTCAAAAGTTTTTAAACAAAAGGATAATCTGCTAAAAGAAAATCCTTTCCATTACAATATCTTTGACAGCTTTTGGCTCAGATATTAGAAAATGAAATGATAACCACCAACAAAAAGGATTCTGGAGCTGAGTATGGATTTTCTCTGAGTGACAGGCATTTTGGTAAGCACAGAGCCTAATAATTGCTTAAGTAAAAAATGCGATTTGTTTCTGTGTGTGTGTTAACTGATTAAAAAATTTTAACAATAGCTCAATGTTATTAAAAGGAATAAATCCAGATACCTTAAACAAAAAAAGATAGAGAAAGAAGAGCTCTGAAAATAGTTCATATAGACTCTTTTAATCCTGGAATCCCAAAGAACATTTCAGCTTCCATCATTCATCTTAATAGTTTATAGAGTCAACTCTGATTTCATCATGGATAGAAGAATAAGCTATATAAAACATGAAATGACAAACACAAATAGCAAAAAGCTATGGAGAGAAAGCCTATAGATTTATCTTAAAATTCAGTCTGCCAATTTCCATCTTGAGAGTTTGGGTGTGTTTCCTAACAATGATTAGCTAAAAACATTACTTTATAGTGATTCAATTGTAAAAGACTTTCTGAAGAACAAATCAAGTCTGTTTTGTACCAGATATAAATTATTTTAGGCAACTCTTCTACCCTTAGTTTTATTAATGACAAGCCTGCCTTGAAGAAACAAGTCATGCACTGAGACTATTGTTTTTTAACTTCATCAATAGTTAATTTGGACTTCACAGCAGACTGTTCACTGAATATCTACTCTGAAGACAGCCTGTCTAAGGGATGACTCTAACCTGACATCAAAAACGGCCTTGAAAATTATTAATATTAACACAGCATATTACATATAGGAGGTGATTCATAGACAGGGAGAAATGAACAATAACTAAAGTTTACATGAACTTCATCTTTCAGATATAACTAGGAGCATTTTTAACCCGAAGTTATCAATAAGGCACCATCTGGGATAGCACCTAAGTTTTTCCTTTTATACTTCACCTTAAAAAGCTTGTTGTTGATGACAAAGATGTCGAAAATATAAAAACAGTCAGAAATGTTTCAATAGTTTTCATGTCTACTTGATCATTTTAAAGTGCACCTAATATTATCTACTTTTAAATCATATACACTTAATAAAATGATCCAAATTCATGTCTTCTTTCCTTTCCATTCCATCTAATAACTCTTTTAAATAGTTTGCAAACTCATAATTGATAACCTCCTGAAGCTGCCTGAGATTCATGAATCACTTGTACCCCTTCCCTACTTATTCATTTATTTCTTCATTATTTCTACTTAAAAACGAAGATCTGCTGGTCAAGAAGTTTTATTTATATACTTTTATTAATTCACCAAGTTACTAAAACTATCTTTACCAATCAAAATTTACTCCAAATTTGTTACAATAAAAGTTCACATTTCCAAATCAAAGACTACTTACTGTATAAATATTTTGGCTTCCACTTTTTGCCATTTAAGTAAACCTAATTAAATGCTTTTGATTGGGTATCTCTAAGTTTACCTCCCAAACCAAAGGGGATGGAAAGATACTCTTCGCATTTAGGGATATGAAGAATCCTTATCACTTTCTCCTGGATAGAAAAATCAATGTATTTCATTTTCTAAGGCCATTACAAGATGCTTTTCCAGCTCCAGGCTCAAAGAGAGAATGTGTCATCTCTATATCAAAGGGCACCAAAATCAACATTTTCTTTAGGTACTTGCTAAAAAGTAGTTATGTTAAGTCCCCACCAAATGTACCTGCCTTAGTCTTTTCTTACAATAATAAAAAGGGAAAAAAAAAGCTATTCCTATTTCTTAATGTACTAGGGACCTAACCAAACACAGGACAGTTAAGAAATTGTCAATAACTACTGGTAAACACATACTTCCAAGGAAAGGCTTCCCATTTATTTGCCTACATACATATATTAGGGACCTTTTCTTATATAGATATAATAGTGAAAATTTTTGTAAAAGGCAAATGTAAATAAAGAAAAAATATAATATAAAACTCTGTTGATTTTAATGAAATGCACTATGTCTCCTAAACCTGACAGGATAAATGTTGTCCATGGAAACAAACTTCATAGTGACTTTCACCTTCTTCAAGATACTTACCAGAAAGTATCTTGAAGGCAATTAATATATCTCTTCTATATAGAACTCTGTACACAGTACAGTGGATAGACATTAGCTACTGACAAATGTTTGTTGGCAAAGAGCTAGAGCAAATATTCTAAGCATTTTTTATTTTTATTTTTTATTTATTTTTTTGAGATGGAGTCTTACTCTATTGCCCAGGCTGAAGTCTGCAACCTCCACCTAGGTTCAAATGATCCTCCCTCCTCAGCCTCCCAAGTAGCTGGGAGTACAGGCACTCACCACCACGCCCGGCTAATTTTTTTTTTTTTTTAGTAGAGACGGGTTTTCACCACGTTAGCCAGGCTGGTCTCGAACCCCTGACTTCAGGTGATCTGCCTGCCTCAGCCTCCCAAAGTGCTGGGATTACAGGTGTGAGCTATCACACCCAGTCTCAAAGGATTTTTTAAAGAAATTATTTCCAAAACGATAACTCTGAAGATTAGGAATGAAAAAACACTGTAAAAAAATCAGAATATTTATCTTAAAAGTTGGAATTAATAATATATCATTTAAATTATAAAATGGGCAAAGATAATTAGCATTTATAGACTGCTGACGATGGAACTACATAAAGGTTTTATAATGGCAAACTTAATTTTCTAAGTGCATTTGAAAAACATGTTTGAATTCAATGATACATATACAGAAAAATCCATAATTTTTATTGTTCATGTTTAAATAAAGTTTTATTGAATAATTATCTTACTTTTTAACCACATCCAAAGATCCTACTATTAGGGTTGGCCAACTAACATACAGAAATCTGATAAGATCTCTAATGCAGAAGCTTGCTGGAAACACAGAACAGTATTCTTTATATTATCCTACCCAGTTCTGTTTTTATATGACTTTCTAGCTAAGAATAAATTTTAAATGTTTTTCTTTTTAATAATAAAACAAAAAGAAGAATATATAACAAAGAGTGTATGCAGCTAGCAAAGCCTAAAACATTGATCTGGCCCATTAGAGAAAAAGTTTGCCAATCTCCATTTTACAGTACATATCCTTTGCCTAATATATGTGCCTACTATATAGAGAGTATTAGATTTCCAGAGAGGAGAACTATAAAAAGAAACAAACTTGACTTTTCCTCCTGAGCCATATAGGCTGAAGGCTATATCTGGAATAGAAAGGGATTAATATTTCCAAAATACTTAAAATGTGCTTTCCTTTTCACCAAATCTGAACCAAACAGTCTGTCTTAAAAGTGAAAAGTATATTGGCCTGTATGTTTAATATGGACAAGTGCCCCTTTTTAGCCAAAATGTAGTTATGCAGAAAGACCCTTCTTTAATGGATGTTAACAAATCAACTCAGTAGCAAAGGGAACGTGAATAGAGAAACCACTTAAAGAGTAATCAGTTTGTATTTACCCCAGATTTTATTTAGAGCTACAAAAAAAGCCATTATCTCTGCAAATCTACTTTACAGATTTATAACTCTTTTAGTTATATAACACGGTGAGTTCAATTTCACCATATAGCTACTGGGAGATTGGATCAAAATTGCAGATTCAACGTTTGTCAGTTTTTCTTTCTATGCCAAATTCCATTAAAGGACAGAAAATGTACTTTTAAAAGATCCAGGAGAGTACTAGAAAACAAATGACAGATTTTGAGGGCTATGTTAAAAATATAAAACATACAGGAATAAAAATGTGTGAAGTAAATCTGCAGAATATCAGACTAAAATACACATGGACAAAAATGCTATAGGTTTGGGAGTCTAATAGTAAATATTACCAAAATCCTGTAGGTTTGGGAGTCTAAAAGTAAATATTACCAACATCCATAATAGATATTCTCAAACAAGTTTAAGCAAAAAACTAATGACTACTACACATTTGAAGAAGATCACCACTTTAAAAGACATATGCCCATTTCAACTAAAAGAAGAATTTATATTGGAAAAAGCAGAATATTTAAAAATAAATATAGGTAATAAATATAAGTATAAATTTGAAGAAATCAAAGATAACTTCTCATTGAAAAGAAAAAAACTGGAGATATTAGAAAATAATTATAAGACTTTTTAAATGAAATGCTATATTAATAGACTAGACACAACTATAGCTCAAATTAGTAAACTGGAAGATTAAGCTGAGAAATACATGAAGCATTAAAAAACTGAAGAGACAGAAAGTGTGAATGGATAAAAATTTAAGAAATGTGGAGGACAGTTCAGGAAACTGTCAAATCCATTCAATTAAATTTTCAGGTAGAACAGACAATATACATATGGCAAAATAATATTCTTAATTGATGACACGTTTGGCTTAGAGATTTATCAAATGCTGAAGCCCTGAATAGAAAAAGGCTCAGACTTAGATAGCTTGGTAAAATTTTAGAACATTTATTAAGAAAATAAGTGTTCTAAATTAGACTAAGAATTAAGAAAATATCTCAAAAAGTGAAACAATTTTGAACTTTCTGCCGAAAATCCAAATAGCTTACAGAGAGAGGGGAATAAAAACTACCTATAATAGAAGAAAAAACATACTGGCATTAGACTTTTTATCTTCAACATCAGTTAACAGAAGAGTATGGAGAGATGGCTTCAAGCAGATAATTTTGAATCTAGAATCTTTTAAGCAATTCAACATCAAGCAGAATGAAAAATACAATGTTTTAAGGTCTGCAAGAACTCAGAAATATTCGTATCAACAAAATCACTCTGAAAGAATTAACTTAAGTGTGCTACAATAATAAGGAAAAACAGATTCAAGGAAGAAGCTAATGGAGAATGAGACCTATATCAGTCAAATAAAAAGATAAACATAAAAAAATCAAAAATGTTAATTGAAAATACTGGAGAATTGAGATATGAGAGGCTGTGCCAAGCAAGAAATATAATCCAAAGGCCTAAAGGAAAAGATTGATGTATTTATCCTACAAAAATGAAATGAAAATAAAACTTCAAAAAGAGGAAAGATAAAAATGTTTAAAAAGCCCATATAATGCCTGATAAGCATATTTGTCCCATATATGACTTACAAAATATAAATACCTAGATGATAGAAAAAGATTCTAGAACTCTCAAAGAAAAAATCAGTAGGGATATAAATAGAAAAAAACATTATATAGATATTACAGAGAAAAAGAACAAAAGTGACCAATAAATACATTTAATGACTTCCCACCTCACCAGTAACTTCATATTAATAGAGTTAATAGAGAGTTAACTTAATATAGAGTTAACTTTAATTTCCATAATGGAAATTAAAACAGCAACATACTTTACTCTCCATGAGACTGGGGCAAGCAAAACATGATAATATTAAGTCTTGGTGAGGAGAATTAAAACAGACACTTTATGTACTGGTAATGCAAATGTAAATTAGGAGAGTCTCTTCTAAAGTAACTTGGCAGTAGTTTGCTCTTGGGAATTTTATTATTATAAATAAAACAATATTCACACGTGAATAAATATATCCACGTGGGAATTAAATATGGACAAACATATATAGAATGTCCACTGCAACATTATTTTTTAGAGTAAAAACATTGAAATGACCTAAATATTTACCAACAAAGAATCAATAAATGCATCATGTTCCATGCTAGAAAATACTGTGCAGATATTTTTTTGAAAATAATGAATATTTAATGTGTTGTTACACTGTAAATATTAAACATTAACTTAGTGAGAAACATATGTAATAAATTTTTAAAATAATTTTTCATTTATGTTTAGCATTTCTCCTTCCACTCATAAATCCATTTTGCCCTTATGCAAACTACATCTGTGTAAAAATATATAGGTCTTTTTTGGAACTTCTTATTAGTGTATAAGCTTTTTTATAAATATAATTGCCAATATTCAGATTTTTTTCCAAAAATACAAAACAGTGCTATCAAATTTCCAAAATACAGGAATGGAAAAAAGCAACCCACAGAAAAATGTTTATCAGGTAATTCTACTTGCTTAAAACAAACACAATTGACACAGATATATATGTATATATCTGTAAATGTACAGAAAGGAAAATAGAAATACAGCACCCTGAAATCTTCATAGTGCTTAATTTTGTAGAGGGTAATGAGAAAGCAGTAGGAATGGAGGGTTCTTTTCCATTTTACAATGTATTTCTATATGCTATTAATCTATTACAATGAAAATCTACTTATGTGACTTCTACAACTGAAAGCATTCAGTTTTACAGATTAAACAAGAGGAGAAAACTTTTAAAAAATAAAAATTGCAATTTTTTCATTGTCAGTCAACATTCATTTTATCTGTCATAATTGGAGGTTCTAATAGTTCTTCATATGTTGACTATTAGTAAATAAACAACTATCAAATTTTAAATATTTTCTATTTAAGTTAGTATAATAATTCAACATAGAATAAAAAGTATTAACAATAAAATAAAGATTGCACCCCATGAATCTGGATGATGTTGAAATCATGGTCCTTATTTTCTTCTTCCAAATATTCTCTGCTATTTACATGGAGCCATTCAGGTTAATGTATGACTTGTGAAATGTATGTTCTTTTTCTCACTTTCTGGAATTGGAATTTGTGGAGATATATTTTGAACAATTAATGCTCCCAGAAAATCCTGTTACAAACTTAGAACAAAATAATGAATGGATTATTACATCTGTGCTTATGTAAATTTCATTTGGGAAATATGAATCTTACCACAAAAAAGCCTCAAATCAGGTCTTTATGACTACTGAAGTATAACACCCTCCCACTCTACATTCACTTTGTATGAATACACTTACGGCAGCTTCTAATAAAGGATGCAAAATGTTCTGTTTTATTTTGGAACATATACTGTTTGTCAGGTTGAAAGAGCTTGTCTATGAATCAATAATAACTTAGGATCTGGACATTTCTTTGGAGATTAATGGATAGCTAAGTAGAGCTATTCACACCAGAGACCATTAACCCCAATTGGACCCTGTCCAGTTTGTGGCAACTGCAGAAAAAGAACACTACAAAAGACAGAATTACTTTTTTGGACTTTATTCCAACCATCCTCAGGAAGTATCTTTTGCAAAATATCAAAATGGATTAATTTTTTAGGCCAAGCTCACTACATTCTATTCAATTCAGAAAATTCGTAAGTCTAAATCCAGATACGTGCTATTGAAATGTTCATACACTACTCAGGTCTATTCAGGGAACTGGGATAGTTCTGATGCAACAGCGCTTTAATAGGATATAGAATCTTCCATAAGGGTCAGTGATAACTCCATTGTTCAGCTGACAAAAATAAATCAGGCTTAATTTATCTCACAAGTGTTGTGTTCCTTACAGTTTAGCCTGCAAAATCAATGACTCTTCCTGTAGCATAAACCAGATCGTTCTCTTTTTATGGTCTTAGTCACCATTTATTAACTCATCTGGTAAAGTACTCACCTTGAAATAATACAGACTTTTGATGCAAACCATTTACATTTACTTTCCCCAAAAAGGGACTTGTAATGAAGTGAACAGTATGGCTTCAAGGCTTTTGCTACCTGGACAAACTAGACAGTTTTGTTTGGACAAATAAGAATGCCACTTTTGTTTGGAAAATCAAAGGAGCATGCTGTCAAAATGTTCTCACCAAGGAGGTGGACCCATTGGAAATATCTGTCAAGGTGCACTACCCCTAGACCAAACAAGGAAGAGGTTAAGAGCTCTAAATTCCCTCTCCTGTTTAAACTGTCATTACCCTATGGTATATAAATCAATGCAACCATGCCTTGTGCTAAGATATAATTCCTTGAGATAATTGAGATAAAACAATTGAGATAACCCATTAACACAGCGGAGTATTTTACCCTAATGCTCCATGCAGAGAATCAGAATACAGGAATTAGCAGCTGCTGTACCTAATCTTCATGCTTTTCCCCCTGCTTATTAGATGTATGAGGGTGCCTAAATTATGTCCCGTCTTCAGTTTTCTGTGAAATAGGAATAACAACAGTATCTACTCTACTAGGTTGTTAGAGGATCAAATGAGATCACCCACTCCTGCCTTTCCCTCTGCTTTATGACCATCTTCTGTCCTCCTTGTCTTTCAATTTATTTCTCTTATTTTCTGCCTTTTCCACATTTCTCCCCTATATTTTCCCCTATTTTTTTTAATCCAGGAACTTGGGTCCTCAGAGACATTTTTCTTCTTTTTCATTGATTCAATGTTTTTAGATATTATAAATTGGCTAATTTATCCCAATTGGAGAGATGATCAGTGAGAAATAAACAACATAGTAACAGAATATTTTGAAATTTATGAAGGTTCTGTTTTAATGTCTCCAAGTATTTACTAATGACAGTAAAATAAGCAGATTTTGTTCTTATGTAAGTATGCAATACATGCATTCATCTCATTACTATGACTACATTATTCAATATTTGAGTGAGAATACCATAGCTAAAGTTATTTATGAGATATAATTTACATATGGCAAAAATTACTCTTACAAGTGTGTAGTTATATGAATCCTGACAAACAGGTAACCACCAACACAATCAAGGTATAAATAATTTCCAACTCTGCTCACCCTTACCCCCACAACCCAAGCTTTCTGCAACCAGCAATTGTTTTCTAACCCTATAGTTTTGTCTTTTCCAGAATATCATATTATCAGAATGATATAGCATGTAGACTTCTGAGTTGGCTTCCTTCACATAGCAAAAAGCACATGAGATTCATCCATGTTGTTGTCTGTATTCGTATTTTGTTCTTTTTACTATTAAATACATAAATTGCATGGATATACCACAGTCTGTCTATCCATTAAGCAATTGATGGAAATTTGGGTTGTTTCTAAAGTTTAGCAATTATAAATAAAACCACTCTAAACATTAGGCACAGGTTTTGATTTCTGGTGTGGATGCAGAGAAGGGGACTTATGTTTTCACTTGTCTTTGCTAATATGTAGGAGTAGCATTGCTTGGTAGTATGTTAGACTTTATCAGAAACTGTCAAATGGTTTTCCAAAATAACTATATCACTTCTCATTCCCACCAGCAATTCATGAGAGTTTTAGTTGCTTGCTCTACATACTTGCTAGTACTTGATATTGTCATTTGAAAAAAAATAGCCATTCTAGTAAAGGTGTTGTGGTAGCTGATTATGACTTTAATTTGTGTTTACTAATGACTAATAATTTGAGCACCTTTTGCCTTCCATATATCTTCTGCAGGGAACTGTCTACTAAAATATTTTGATCATTTTTACATTGTGTTCTTTGTCTTCTTATTGAGTTGTAAGAGTGTTTATGTATGTAAGATACAAATGTATTATGAGATATAAATTTGCAAATATTTTCTTCTACCTTTTGAGTTATCGTTTTTTTTTCTTAAACACAGCTTTGAGGTCCAGTGCTAAAAAAAATAATTTTTAAGATGGTAAAAACTTAAATTACAACTTTACAATTATTTTTCCCTATATAAATGTCAATGAAAAATTATGGCCATATGTTTTTCAAAGCTTTTAGCTCGTTACACGTTTTTGATCTACTTTCCAAAAAAGAAGACTATGCGTAGTTAACAGTTCAAATACTCTTTTGAATTTCTTTCTCACATGGCTTATTCTCTAGGGAAGAAACACTTACATAAATGTGTTGCTCTGTAGAGTACAGAGGGGAACCTTAGTGACACAGTTTTTGGTTCTGTCGTCAGATATAGGCATAGACTTCAGTTTCTCTTGTCTCTTCTCTCCATTCTTAATACTTTTCCGGTTTGGATTTGGGCCTGCATTCATCCTTGAGTCCTATTAAACAGGAGTGTTACTTTTGCTCTCCCAACGCAGTAAGACAACGTCTTGCTGAGTTTCCCTTTCTCCCACTAGCTGCTTCCCAGATTCGTGGCTCACATGCTGGCTACCGTGCTGAAGTATCGTAGTGCTGTACCAAAAAGGCTTTCTCAGGTGGAGACCTCACTATTTATCAAACCTTAGCCTTCCTCTCTGGGATAAATGACAACAGAGGGAGCAAAGAATAAAAGGAAAACAAGCACTTTCGGGGGCATTCAATAGACCTGGGTCTATGTTCTGGATCTGACACTATTCATTTGTTTATTTACCCTTTCTTTCATGTATTCATTCATTCATTCAGCAGATAACTCCAGCATCAGCCCTATGTGCCATGCTAGGAAGTAAATGAGATAGACTTAGCTTTTTCCCTCAAGGAAAGGGCAGGTAGTTTGTAGTCCTGAATAAGCTATGAAGCATTTCTGTGTTTCATTTGTCTATTCTAAAATGGAGAAAGCAGTTTTTAGCTCACACATCTACTGAATATTATAATTAACTAAGACACACCTAGCATTTACACATTTTAAACAATAAGGTGAATGTGATATTCTTTGTGATCTTCCCTCCCTGCATTTTTCTGCAAAGGTGACCTCCTAAATAAATTATACCTAATATGGATAAGAAAGGTCCAGCTGCGGTAGTACCTCATCAAAATGGATGCTTGTGATGATGGAGAGCTGGTTTTAACAAGAAGCCCAAGCAAGCCAGCTTTGTAGTATATAATCTTGATAATTTACTCAAATGTGGTCCTACTGCAATAGCTTCTGAATATATGCTCAACATTCAGGTTGCCTTTCAAAATATTTTCACTGCTATACTAGTGATTTGACTAGTCTCCATAGTTGTCATTTACCTATCTGTCCTTACTGTAAGCAGACTTTCCACTTGTCAATGAGGACTTTGCACTTGAAGGAGAAAAACTTGCAAAATAGGACCAGAAAATAGTTTGACATTAACTATGTACTAATTTTCCAGAAAACAGATTATCTAATGTCTTGGAAATGTGATTCAAGGAACACATTCTTCTGAAATAGAAAACCGTTTTTACAATACAAGCTATTAAAAGGCAAAGATGCAATACAAGCTTTTTATTGTCAATTCTGTTCTCATAACTTCAGTTTCAATAAAGCATCCCATTAGTAATGCTTCCCCATGTGGCGACTGCTCTGGAATTTCCGCCATTATTTTCCAAGCATTTTATCTATTTTTATCATAAAGCTATAAAAGAAAGGTCTGGATCAAGAGTGTGTACATACAAATCTTTTCATCTGAAAGGCTAAGACTCAATCCGAGAGATGATAGGATAAAACTTCAGATGCCACCCAGTTTCCATCCAATCTGCCATCAAATAAATTCAGAGACAGAAAACACAGAATAAACCTGGCTGCTTTCTATTCATAAAGGTCTCCTGCAAGAGCTAGTGAGTTCTAACTAGCTAACATAAGTAGCATTACTATGAGTTTATTTATACAGCACAAATTTTGCATGTCTTCTCTTTTATTCCTTAAACCAACTAGTAAAGTAGATTTGAACATCACCCACATTATATAGAAGACAAGCTGAGGCTTACAGAAGTTAAATAACCTTGTCCAAGGTCATACAGGTAGCAAACAGCAGAAAATATTTGAATGTAAATATTCTACCCTCAAACTTTTTATATAGTGATGCAGGACAGAACTCTGAAAGGCTAACTCCCTCATCACTAATGTACAGTAGGCATATAATAGAAAATGTCAGGTGGTCAACCAGTGAATTTGAGGGCTCCAAAACAGGTTTCGTGCTTGTAAAAAGCACAGTTCTTTGTAGACAGAACACTACCTCTTATGAGAATAAGCTGTTGGCAGGACCTGAAAGAAATCAGGGAGGGCCTCTTGAGGATTAAGAAGGTATAATGAAAATCAGGAAGCTGGTTTAATGAGAAAGAAATTCAATATACTTTGCCTCTCCAATTCCTTTTGTGTTTGGCGTACTCATCTAGGAACAACTCAGTTTGTTTTCTTACTGTCATTCTTTTTTTCACATGGCCTGGAAATGATTCACATTTCTTTAGCGATACATGGGACCAGAACAGTTTATGCAGACAATTATAAAAAGGATGGATTATTGGTAGAGACTTATGGGTCAATATAACATACAATGTTCAACGCAACTACATATCTTTGGAAGTTACTGACAAGTCTGTAGGTACAGCACTATAAAGCAGAATTTACCAAGTGTCTAAATTTACAGAATGACTAAATTTTTTTAATCACCAAAAGCTATGGACTAAACCATCTCTCGTGACTTCTGAAATAACATATGCAAGAATTTAAATATAAGGACATACAAAGAGTAGAAGAATCAAAAAAAAAAAAAAGGATATCCACAGGAAAGTATCTGAGGCATACAGTATTAGGAATGAGTTCTATTACATGAGAAAAAGGTAAATGATTGTTATAGGAGAAAACTGTTATGTATTGTCTATGAAGGAAAGTAAACCCTGATATTTACATTGGAAGATACCATTAATAGAGGATAATCTAAGTCTTTCATTTTACTGAATGAAAGTGGAAGCTGAAATAATTTATACTGTATGCACATTTATATAGTTAGCCTAGGGCTCATCTCACTGCGTCACACTGTCCCAAAGATTTTTCATGAACTGAAAATTACAGTACTTTTTAATTTATCATCTATTTTAGGTTCCCAATGATTGTTACGTATTTTTCTTTTATGTTTCTATTAATTCAGCCATTCACCCTTTCCCTTCTTTAGTCGATGCCTGAAACTTTGTTGCAATATACCGTTATTCAATTAAGTAGTGTGTAATTCTCCAATTTGCCATGATTCCTTTTAATTATCAGATTATCATCCCAATTCTTTGTCAGCCCCACTTTAAAAGTTACCAGGACACCAACAGCTCATGCTAAAATATTTTTCATTTCTTGTAAAATGCCACGTAAGTGGAATGCTAGTACAATTTTAGATTCCATATAACAAAGTTTGTTCCACAGACCGTCTTGCTATCCATAGAAAGCTCCTCCACACACTATTTACATAGGATTCTTCACTATATAAGTTATATGGAGACCATCCTTTCTCTGTTCTTTATCCAAACCATTCCTTGCCAAGAGGAAAGGTTCATGACTACGCTGGAAAGGAGAACCCCAAGCACTTTGCAAATGTATGTTATTTAACTGGCATATGTTTTAGCTTTCAACTACTTTCTATTTTCCTACCCTCACAATTCTAATTCGTCTTTCCAGAACACTCATTTCCATTCCCAAAATACACACCAAAAAACAAACAAACAAACAAAACAAAAATGAAAACTAAGATTTACCTAAGATTTTAGATTTTGTTTACTATGTTCTTTGTGCCAAACATGGTTCCGAACCTTCCATGTTTATCATTCACCATATTCTTTCAAGATAGGGACTGTCATTGTCTCTATTCACAGATAAGAATACTGAGCCTTAGAGAAGTTAAATAATCCCATCACTCTTGTAGAGTTGATCCCAGGTGGTCTGATCTTAGAGTCTGTGTAATTAAGTACTAAATTTCACTAACAAACAATCTCTCACTCTCTCTCTCTCTCTGTCTTTAATAACCTCCATCATGGCTAAATTCCACTATATTTCACCTTGCATTTTTCAAGGAATATAATTGTTACAAGATAAAATACAGACTTAAATATATATACTTAATTATCTAGTTAAAAGTATTCATGTTTGCAGAAGTCCCTATATTATTAAGACTTTTTTTTTTGGAAGAGAAGAACATAGCCAGAGGGGCAGAGCAGAATGTATATGCCAAGGATCTAGGCTTATATGTAGTCTACAGGAAAATCTCATCACATTCAGAGAAATGATTTTTAAGCTTCCTCTTCCATAAGGAAAATTTCTAATTTAGATTCAGTTCACTACCAGAGAATGTATCAGTTCTGTGCCATGCATCCAGAAATGTTCCATAAATATGAACAGATAATTACTAAAGTTATAGATAACATAAATTACACATATAATACACACATCTAAGTTTTTAAAAAGCATAAATTCAAAATAGGATTTTAAATTACATACAAGAACAACAACTGCAAAATTAACTTCCTAAAAGGGACACCAATAACAGGATACAAAATAATCTGAACCTTACTGGTAAACAAATACAAACAGTGATGAAATTATACTGTTTTTTTTTTTAAATTCTTTTCTTCAAAATTCATTCTCAATAGGATTTTTAGTTTCAAATACTAAAATCACTGAAGCTTAAAGTGTCTGTTTTCAATTTAAGAGAAATATAGGGTAATAACATTGAATATAGAAGATCGTTTTAGAAAAGCTGAGACCTGAGTTACCAACCAATATGTTGTTTATTATTGAGAGAGAACTGCCTTGCTTTAGGGGCTCGGAAGGGGCCTAAACAGAGACATAATGAACTGCCAAGCTGAAAAAAATATTTGAGGTCATTTAGTTACACTTTCTGGTTTTCCAGATGAGGATACTGAGACATAGAAAGTAGTCAGGACTACCTGAAGTCAAACCACAAATTAGTGGGAGAGAAAAGAAAGAAGCTCAGAAGGCCAAAGGCAGTGGCTCATGCCTATAATCCTAGCACTTTGGGAGGCCAAGGCTGCAGATCACATGAGGTCAGGAGTTTGACACCAGCCTGTCCCAAATGATGCAACAATATAAAATACATCTCTACTACAAATACAAAAAATCAGCCAGGCGTGGTGGTGCACACCTGTAACCCCAACTACAGTGGAGCCTGGGGCAGGAAAATCACATGAACCTGGAAGGCAGAGGTTGCAGTGAGCCAAGATTGCACCACTGCATTCCAGCCTGGGCAACAGAGCGAGACTCTGTCACCCACATACACACACAAAAGTGCTCAGAGGGTCCTAGACCTCAGGGTACTGTATTTGAAGATGGGAGAGTCTTGGAAGGTATTAGTGAACTTTAAATAAATGTAGCATCCCATCCAGTAATTTATCCTTCAGTCAAGGATAAATGCAACTGCAGAGGAGTCTTGGCTTTATATAGAGGATGGTAGTTAAAAGATTCACAGCAATAATTCTTGTGTGACTAAGCAAAGCCCTCCACTGCTTTAAAGCCCTGCATGCTTTAATCTCCAGCTGTCTTTCTGGTGTACTCTCTCAGCATAGGGAGGGATCTTAAAGGTAATGACTTTTAGCTCTGTAAAAAGTTCAGATTATTTTAGTGGCTAAGTATTTAAATAGGTTATGATTTTCAAAGTCCAAACTTTAGTGAGTGAGGCTACTATAGAGGGGAAAAGTATTGCTTTTGTGGAATAAATATGACTTTAATAATGAACAGTGAGCAGGTTCTGCAAGGAGATATGTTAGAAATACTGAGCTCTCATGACTAAAATTAAGACAGTAAAATAAATCAATCACTTCTCTCAGAAGATGTTAAATGGGCAGTTTGCTAGGTTTGGGAAGTGAGAAGGAAAGTGGTAATTATTTTAATCTGTATTTTTGCAGCACAATGCTACAAATGTATATGTATCCTGCTTAAAGTATACTCACTTGAATGAGATTATCATCTCATATCTGCTTCCAGGAATAGCTCCAGTAGAAACTGGTGCTGAGATAAGTTAAGAAATGATGGGTTTACATTCCCTTGTGAAACAAGCTTTATCATTTAGAGTAAGCACAAGGTCAATTTTGAAGCACTTTAACTTTTATATGTATGCATGTATTTATATTTTCATAGAACTACATATTTATTGCTCACATATTTAATTAGTGTCAAAGACAGCAGTGATAATAGAAAGGAGCCCTGAAACGAAACCCAGAAAACCTAAGTTGACATCCCAGATCTGCATATACCTGGCTTCGGCCCTTCACCAAATCAATAGCTTCAGGATTCTATCGCTAAGATGAAAAGCTTAGAAATCCTCCAGAGCAACTTCCTTATTACATAAATGGGGAAGATTAGTAGGTTAGACTTATTCAAATGCAGAAAACTAGAAAACTGGCTGAGCTAGGACTCAGTCAACAGCCACTCTAACCTCCTTCTATGTCATCTCCTACCATTGTAGAAGCTGGAAAGTTAAAAACCATCTTTCACTGATTCCTTCTATATTAGGATTCTTCACATGGCCTAGGTTTCATCAAACTCATGAGAGAGGGAAGTAATGATTTCACAGTCCACACAAAGTCAGCTCATACAGTGGTGGAATCCCTTTAGTTATTATTTGATGCCACAGGTTTCACGTAAGGAGAAAAATGAGTCAATGGTAATTTTTTTTCTTTATGGCTCCTGAAGTTTAAAAATCTACAAGAAGGCACTGGAATTATATGATTAAGTTTGGGTCCAGGCACAGTGGCTCATGCCTGTAATCCCAGCACTTTGGGAGGCTGAGCTGGGCAGATCACTTAAACCCAGGAGTTTGAGACCAGCCTAGGCAACATGGCAAAAACCCCATCTCTACAAAAACTACAAATATTAGCTGGGTGTGGTGGTATGTACCAGTTGTCCTAGCTGCCATTGCTCTACAGACTGAGCAACAGAGTGAGACCATGTCCAAAAAAAAAGAAAAGAAAAGAAAAAAGATATACTACATAGAAATTAATCACAACTTCTTAAAATATCCAGGTTTTTAATATTTTTTGACCAAAATTTTCCAAAGGAAATAATTCCAAGTTTCAAAGATTTAAAGGGAAAAACATTTTATTTTATTTTTATACACAGGCTTTCACTCGGTCCCCTAGGCTGGAGTGCAGAGGCACCATCATAGAGCACGGTAATCTCAATTTCCTGGGCTCAAGCCATCCTCCTGCTGCAGCTTCCTGAGTAGCTATGACTACAGGTGCACATTTCTACACCCAGCTAATGTTTAAAAAAAATTCTCTGGAGATGGGGTTTTGCTATGTTGCCCAGTGGTCTGGAACTCTTGGCCTTAAGCAATCCTCCCACCTCAGCTTCCCAAAATGCTGGGATTACAAGAATGACCTACCACATCAGCTACCTTTTCATTTAGACAATTTAATTTGGAACAATTTGAGCAATGTTTCTGAAGGCCAACACATAATAAACACACTTTCTTAAATATAATGTGGATTGATTACACACTGGTACGTATTTATATTCTGAAGTGCCATGATGAGTTCTGAATTTTTAGATAAGAAAAAATAAAAAGGGAGGACCAGATAAAATGTATTCGCCAGAGAAGCCAAATTTAGTCTGGGAAATAGAAATAGGGTCAATGTCAACAGCACCCAGATGACAAAAGACCAACGGTTGTTTACACCAGAATCTTTCCAGGGTTTTTGACAATTTTTGTGTTACTTCTTATCTTCCTATTTAATCCTGCCCACTAATTACAACACAGTACTAACATCTGAAATCAGCTATACAAACCCAACACTTCAGTAAGTTTATCAGAGACAATACTGATACGTACAAAAAAATTACTCACCAAAATACATGCACACAGAATATAGTAATATCAGATATTTTGCAAATGTGTCCACAACTAGGACCTCCTGTACTAAGTAGAATGTCACTGCATATAAGATTTTGAAATACAGAAGCCATTTCTTGTGTGGCACACAAGGAAAGTCTTTCACATTCAAACTGTCTTTTACGTCAATGGAAGTGCCAAAACGATTTGCATTTGTATATTCGCAAATCATATTGTTTTAATACTTCAAAGATAATGGATCACACTCACCCCTTATCCTATTTGATTGTATTAGGTTTTCAAAAAGGAATTTGATTGGACACAACATACAGAAATCCTATTAAGCATATGATTTCATGAAGGTATGCATGTAGAGTGTTTAGATTATGACACATATTTAAATGCTCCATTACAACACTATTAATGTTAGGTTTAGAATATAAAGCTATCCTAAAATGGTATTGATGACAGAAACAATCTTTGTCAGTAAATTATTGATACTTCAAAGTATTTCATAAATTTTGGTACAATACATACACTCACCACAATAATGTGAACCCTTCAGAAACAAGGACTTTGTTTTGCACATATAGCTCAGTACACATTTGATAAATATTTTTAAAAATTAATGTAGAAATGGATGAATGAGATTCAGTTAGCCCAATGTTAGACACAGTTGTTAAAATATATTAAGTACCCAACAAGTGGATACAAAAATATGTTTGGACTCCGAATGATAGCAAGGTCTTTGTGTAAAATTAAAACTAAAACTAAGATACTCAGTATCTTGTTGAAGACTGGCTTAATTTTTGTAAAATAGTAGGCTTCCAAGTGCCTTTACCTGATGAAGACTAAGCATTTCTCCAGCATGCCTGCCCATAACTAGTATTAATCCTCTATGCAATTTGTTAACATGGTATCCAAGAGTTGACAAAAGAAGGCAGATACCACATCAGCTAGATAATTCATGAATCCATGTTATATTATCTTTTTTTTTTTTTTTGCCCACTGTAGTGACGCTCACTTCTCCGTTTATTTATCAATAAATATTTACTAAGTTCCTATAATGTACTGTATGAGGTGGATATTCCACAGTATGCTTAACAGTTAGGGCCCCTCCCTTCTCCCAGCTTAGTTTAGAAAGGCAGGTAATCAGGAATGAAGGTGTTTACATGTGGCTGAAAGATTAGGGTGGAGTAAAAGGGAAAAGGAGCAACACTTCTTGCACATCTTCTATGTGACAAGCACAATTTCAGGCACTCCTCCACAGTTGCCCTTTTCAAGGAATGACCTCTGCAGCCACCCAGGAACTCAGGTCAAATATTTTGGAGTCATCTCTGACTCTTCTCTTCCATTTCCACTCTACAGTAAAACAGTCATTAAATTGTGCCAGATTTGCATTCAAAGTATGTGATAGCATTAACCAGTTTTCCCATTTCCTCCACTGCCATCCTAGTCTATCGTTTCATCTGGTCAGTTCAAAGGTTCCTCTACTCCCTCTCTGGTGCATCTGTAAGCTATTTTCTCTACGTTGACTGAAACAGAATCATATCACTCCTATTTTTCAAATACTTTTCAAATACAAATGATTTTCTGTTGAATTTAGAATAAAATATGACGTTCATGTTGTGGTCTGTCAAGTTCTATACAATGTGGCCTTCAGTTACCATGCCCATTTATCTCTCAATCTCTGCTTTGCTCAGTGTGTTCTACTACTTCAGGCTCCCACTAAAGTTTTCAAGCACACCTCCACCTCAGGCCTGTTTCACTCACATGGAGTAATCTCCCTCTGAACTGCATGTTTCTTTGTTGTGTTTGCTCAAATGTCACCTTCTCAGAAAACTGAATGTGATCACCCTCATTGAAATAGGAATGGCCCTTATCCATTCTCTTATGTCCTTATCCTGCTTAAATTTTCTTTATAGAGCTTGCCATTTTCTGAACATCAATTACATTACATATAATACCCCTATGGATTTCTTTATTATCTGCCTTCCCACCTGAACATATCCATACAAGCAGGGCTTCCACTTTACAAGGCCCTATCCTCAGCATCCATAACAGTACTAACCATATAGCAAAAGCAAGAACACATTTTTTAAAATAATGAATTATTTGATTCTTATTTGAAATTGCTATTATTATTACTATTACCAAAAAAATAACAGTTACAAAAGATTATAGAACAATTTTTGGAAAGAGAGAAAATAATCTGGGAAACAGCGCTCATGACTGAGGACTAGATGACTAGTAGAGGAATTAAAAAGTGAAGAAGGAGAACTAACAGAGACAAGGGTTTTGATTGTTTTTTTTTAATTTCTCAACTTCTTTAAGACTAAAACCAATGTATTTGGGGAAACAACGTACCTTAATTCTCTAAATTAAGATTTTGTAGTTAATAATCTGCTTTATTAATTTCAAATAAAAAATTAAAACCTATACACAAAGATTATTTATAAAAGATGAGAAATGACACAAAAAATATACAGTGAACACTACTTAATTACTCCTCCACTTTTCTGTTTCCATGTCAGACACATGCCTGGTTTCTGACCCTTGTTAGACCAGGAACAAAATATAATTTGAAAGTTGAGCAAAAAGCCCTAAAGCTGAGACTTGCAAGGATGCAAGAGCTTACAGCAAAAGAACATAGGAAACTGTGATGAAGGTTAAAGAGAATTATAATGCCTTTCCCTATTTAGTGAATGAATAGATTTTTGTGTTTTGTTTTAGCATATCTTCAAGGCTGAATGAATGCTTTGTGTAGTAAACAGCATAAAGCTCAAATCGAGTTTACTGCCTCCATATGGTTCCAATCACATAGGTACAATGGTAGATTCATTGGTAGGGTTTGGGGGAAGGGGGAGTCATTTTCCTAGAAAAGGCGATTGTGCTTCTAGAACTTTAATGAGAAAAAGTTCAAATGCAAGCCAGAGCAAAAAATCAAACTCACAACATTTTGTTGGTGCCCTTCCAAAACAGCAATTTGATAAAACTTTATCTGCAAGTCTTTTATCTGCAAACTTAATTTCATTATTGCACTATACTGTACTTAAAATAAAAAACAGATCCACACATTTATTACAATTGTAATGAATGAATCACTTAGGCTTTGATCTCCTACGCCAGTTTTACTGAGCTTCCCTAAAGGAAGATCAATTAAGCATATATTTTTTCACCTTTTAAAATAACACTCTCAGGCAGAGCATTTGAATTTCATTTTATTAAAATGTAGGCACAGCAAACATTATAAAAAACAAATCCCCACCATTCACGCTATTTTAATAATATCAGCAACTGTCTCATTTCATTCTTGATAGGAAAAATAAAATTTTAGATTTGATGGTAGGGTTCAGGATATAATACCCCCAAAATATGACACTTTGGCATACTGTAAAGTGCAGAAGCGGAAAGGTCACTCTTACCCTCTTTCTGCCTTTCACTCCTGCAGCAGGTCATAAAACATAGGAAAGATTTTCTGACCTTCTCCTGAAGCATGTCATAAGATGCTCAGGTGAGAGAGACCCTCCCTAAACTGGGAGAAAAGGAACATCTTTGTATCTGAAGAAGGGTCACAGAGAAGATTGTAAACAAACACCTAGCTAAGTTTCCCTACTTTATTACCATTAAATCATACTCCCTTTGTCCAATCATACTTTCATACAACTGTCCACTCTTCAGCAAACCTACCACAAAAATACAGATTTAACTATTTATTCAGGACTTCATTTCCTTCCAATGGCCTGCATGTCATGTAAGACTTATATGAAATACCTTTGCATGCTTTTCTATTGTTCATCAGCTTTTCTGTTGTAGGAACAGAAAGGAAAAGATATTTTTCCTCTCCTATAATTTCCTAAATGTTGTCTGACACAATACACTAAAAACTACTTTATGACACAATCAGAAGCACTAATAAAATATTGTGTTTTAGGAAAGTACTCTCTTCATCAATGACAAGCTTTCCTAGAAAATAGAATTTTATTCCATATTGTGAGAGTTTTGATTTATTTGCTATAGTGTGCCATTGCTTTTCTGTCCCAACACACAAAGAGATTCATATAATAATGAATTTGTTAACATGACTTTCCATGAGAAACACACATTTATTTTCCAGTGCATATAAAGAGCTTTGTTATGAGTCTCAAACTCTCTTCTATGTACCTATGAAGGAAGTTCCCCAACCAGACCAGACAAGGAAAAAAATTCTCTGTAACTGTAACAGAAAGAAAACAAAAGGAGACACATCATCAGAAATACCACATCATACATGCAAGATGACAGAATACAAGTTTTGAAGTGTTATTTTATTTGCTACTTAAAAACGGAATGATGGAAAACGTATGGTGGCTGTGTTCTTGTTCTGGCTATGAAACTAGCAGGTGACTTTTTAAAACTGTTTTCTTTCTTTGTTCATCTCTAATAAAGTGTGTCTGAAGTAGATACTCTTCAAGATTTCTTCTAACTCTAAAATTCTATGGATTAAGCAATCTGAACATTTTCAAAGAGATTTTCATTTCTTCATAAATTCTTCCTGAGCTTGTGACAAATTAATCCTACATTCAAGCATTTATAGACAGATTCTTCCAACTGAAAGAACTGGTGAATTTAATGATCTTAAAAAGAAGAAGGAAGAGAAATAGGAAGAAAGGTTTTACTTATTGCTATCCAGGAATACCCTAAAATTCTACTCATTTGAGTATCTTCTATGTAGTTCTTGTAAAATAATACAAACAAATAAGTATAGAGAGTCTTGAAGGAACTATAGATTCCTGAATAATTATGATTTATCAAAGTAAAATTATTGGTATCAACCAGGGGACTAGTTAGGAGCTCCACTAAAGTAATGTGAGATTTCTAACTGAAATACGTTCGCTTATTTAACCTGTAGCATCCTAAAAACAAATGTAAGGAATATACAACATTGAGAGCGTTGTTTCAGGTCATTTTCACATATTATACTAATTACTAAATATTTCAGAATGAGAAGAAATGACTAGAGATTAATTATGGTGAGTATTAAAACTTCTACTGCAACCTCCTTTCCAAAAATTAATATCACATTTAACCATCGATATTCTATCTAAAAATGATTTATTTAGTTGTAGTCTACTTCCATACAGAATTTGAAGTAACTACGTAAGACATAAAAGAAATTCTAATTGAAAAAAGGCAGACTGAGCAAAAGATAATCAGATAAACTAGATATATTGCAAATATGTAGCTTATTTGCCTCTGACTCCTGGTACATGTGACCACGTGGCCTGCTTGTATACATAATACTAACATATTTCTATCACAGGGAAGGACAAAGAAGGAAGCAAAGGAGAGGGGGAGGAAGGAAAAGTTGACGAATTGCATATTAAACTGTTACCAAACAAGAAATGAGCTCCAGAAATGAATCACCATTACTCTGAAGTTTCAGCTTGTGAAGAAAATTGCGGTGGCTGATATTTATGTTTTTCTGCTTACCATTTCAACTGTCATCTTTTTAACACATTAAGGCTATCTTTTCACAGACCTGCAGAAAACCACTTTTAGTAATCCCTTTCCTCCCAGAATGCCTTCACTCTTTATCTTGGATGTTCCCTCACTTCCCGTTTTTTTGTGGTGGTTTGTGTGGTGGTGGTGGTGGTAATGGTGGTTTCAAAAGAACTTCCAAGAAACTGAGCCATGTATCCAGGTTTCTGGAGTTGAAGTAACAACCCCAAGTTTGGGATCTAGCCAACTAGGCAAACTACTGCTCGCATAACTGCCATGAATAAAATTTAAAATTCATAATAAAGGGCAACCTGAATAAACAGATTCTGGGTGAGAAAATAAAGAAAATATACAGAGCATAAAATAGTAATAGCAGCCAATACATAAAGTATTTGCTTTCAGTAAGTGCCATTTCTGTTTTTGATTACTTCTCATTCCCTTCTTTCTCCCTTTCAACAGTATTTTGTTTGGATAAGTCATTAACCTAGTTGACATTTTATTACACAGAAAAATTTGAATAATTTAAAACTTATGGACATTTTAGAAAACTGGGTTTTACGAAAGTAACTTTAAAGTACATGGTTCTATAAATAAACATTTGTGGGAGGCTGAGACAGGAGAATCGCCTGAATCCAGGATGTTGGAGGTTACAGTGAGCTGAGATCATCCAATTGCACTCCAGCCTGGGTGACAGAGCAAAACTCCATCTCAAAAAACAAACAAACAAACAAACATTTGCTAAAAAGGGACTTGGGGGTATGACTCTGGCATTTTTCCCCTCACCTATAAATTTTATGCAAATGTATTATTTTTAAAGGAGGGGAATCCCCATTACTGGGGGACCATTTCTCCATCTAGAGGAACATTTTCTTGTGCCAAGATTACTGGAAAGTTTGAAATAGAAAGAAAAGTGTGCTTAGCAAGCACTGACAGAGACCAAAGGGAGGTCCTAAGAAACATTAATTTTAAACTATAGTGAAACTTAATGAATGAACCTTACCCCATAAGATGGAACATACTGGATAGTCAGTATCATACACATGCCTACCTATATCTAGCTACTTTTAAAAGGGGTCAAATTTTTATTGTGATTTTTTGTTGTTGTTTCTGCAACTCTTGATTTCCTCTGCTTACTCTTTTAACTGGATCTTATGATCTATATCTTTCTCTGGATATTCCTTTGATACTTTTCCCTCTTTTATTCCTTAACTTCTTTATTTCAAGTTGACAATTACTTTACCTTTATCCTGATTATTCAGTTATATGTCTACTCTTACTTCCCAAGAAAAGATATACACATTTTTAATAGTTATATGCCTCTTACTTCCCAAGAAAAGATCTATGTTTTTAAATTTAATTTTTAATTGACATATAATTGTAAATACTCATAAGACATATATACTGATGTTTCTATATATGTAATGTACAATGATGAGCTCAGTGTAATCAGCATATCCATCAGCTCAAACTTTATCATTTGTTTGTGCTAGGAACATTCAATATCACACACAGAAAGGCTATCCTTCAGAAATGAAAAAGAAATAAAATATTTAACAAATAAGCAAGAAAGAAGGGCATTCATCACCACTAGAATGGCCTTGCAAGAAATGTTTAAGAAAGTCTCACATACAGAAGTGAAAAGACAATAACTACCAACATGAAAACATGCAAATCTATAAAACTCACTGGTAGTTGAGACAAAAAGGAGAAAGGAAAAGGAATAAAATCTTATCATGACAGAGAACTACCCAATTGCAAAAATAAAACAATCAGTAAAATAAGTCTCCACCTATCAGCAGAAACCTTAAATCTAAATGGATTTAATTCCCCATTGAAAAGATACAGACTGGCTAAGTGGATTTAAAAAAAAAAAGACCTAAATATATGCTGCCTACAAGAAATTCATCTTATCTGTAAAGACATACATAGCCTGAAAGTGAGGGGAAGGCAAAAGATATTTCAGACAAATAAAAGCCAAAAGCAAGCAGTGGTAGTCATAGTTACATCACACAAAATAGACTTTAAGTCGAAATCTGTAAAAAGAGACAAATCTACATTTTTTTCTTGAATTTTTCAGTATGATAGAAGCTAGCAATCTTCAAAACATGTATAAATTTATTGCCATTCATTGACATTTCTTGTAAGAACTTTCGTCATTGTCTTATTTGGGTCCACCGCTATTTATTTCCAATTTTCTTTCCATCTAAGGCCTATCACTGTAGCAACTATAATCATATAATAACCATGTGTTACTCTCTATTTTTCTAACTACACCACATACTCAAAAGATAAATTCCTTGCCCCTTAATATAACTTATAAGACTTACAAAGCTAAGTTTCCAGCCTGTGTTTAATCACTTTTCACCATCTTTCCTCTGTGCACTACAAATTCCAAGCTATTTTAGTTCTTCAAATGAGTAAGTGTCTACTTGCATGCTCTACCCTCTCCTCCCTATGTTCCCTTACCTCTACTATTCATATTCAAATCTCACCTTAGCTGTCTTATCCTCTGGTAAGCCTCTTCTACCTCCCAAATCTGAGTTGCTTGTGTCCTATCACTACTGTTGATCACTCTGAATTGTGGCTGACCTTCTAAATGTCTATATTCACTCATAAATTATAAACGTCAATAGGGCAGTGACCTGCCTATCTGATCACAAACATAACACCAGTGCCTAAGCTCAATGACTTTACATATTACTTAAAATTCATGAAGGTTGAAATATTTTTCTCTAGTGCATCAATTACCACTTTAGATACTATAATGAACTGTAACTCTTGGTCTGTTTTTATTTCAAAATTCCATTTTGTAACAGATTACTTTGTTTTGATATGCAATTGGACATATTTTTCAGATAATTAACAGAAGATAAATGAACATTTTCTTAACTCTTTCTGAAATACAGAAAGGATATTCAAATAAAAAATTATTGTCCAAAGAAATATTGATACAATACTTACTTGGAAGTCTTGAAATCTAAGAGGATTAAAAATATGTGTGCCCACGACAATTTCTAAATTACTTACAGAATTTTTGCAATACAATATGGAAACTAGGTACATACTTTCCTTGTGAGTTACATAGGAAAACAATGCTAACATAAGTTACCTGGAAATGTTAAGGGTTTAGGAAAAGTGTGCATAATAAATATATAACCATTATACACATAAAAATGTACTTTTACCTTGATTTTTTTATTTGTGTTTTATGTATTATTTTTCTATTTTTAAATAAAGCAGATTTGAGAAATTATTGATTGGATAATTTTTTATAAAGGATAATAGAGTAAGATTGGTTAGACAAACATTTTTATGGGATGTATTTTTACACGAATATTTATTTCTTAAACTGAGTAAATCCTGAGATAAAATATTATCAACAAAGATACTTAGCTAAAATGTGGACAAATACACAGAGTAATAGTCTGCAGATAACAGTAAAGAATTATCTGTAATATTCCCTTCATTTCAAAAGTTTTCATCTTAGGTATATTGTTTGAATGTTTTATTATTGAAAAGCCAAAATCTGATGAAAAAGTCACAAAGCGATATAATCCTAAGAGAGAAAATAATGGTGGAAAGAAAAATTACTCTTGCACAGAGTAGAAGAAAAATAAATAAACCAGAAGCACACAAATAATCAGATACAGAAAATAATAGAAAACAGTAAAAAACTAAACCTGTTTTGTATGCTGATATTTGCCTACAGTCTTCCTATAAAGTATCTGGAAACTACATCCAGAGGTTGCTCTTTGGTCACTGCTGGCAATATATCATTTGGTTGGAAAATACATTCACACATAAATAAAAGAGATCAGTTGTAAAGAAAAATACAAAAGTCAAATCAATTAAAACCAAGCAGTATTCCAAATCAAACAAATAAGTGAGTAAGAGAGTAGCTAAAATGCTATTATACTATCTAAAAAGAGGGGGTTTACTTTTGATCCTTTGTGTATATGATTCCATAGAGCCTCCCTGAGCTATTCTAAAGCTGTGAATGGTGATGGAAAAGGCAGATGGGAAAGCCTGGCATGTGGAGGCAAATAAAGCCTGGGTTCAAATTTTCTCATTGATGTTTAGATTTTTCTAGGAATTAGTTTTCCTAAATAAGAAATTAAAATAATTAAATTTGGTTTATAATTTTGCTAATTAAAGAAGGTAATAATAGCAAAATTGATCATTGCAGCATATGGCATGCAGTCAGTACATATCAACTCTTTTTCCCTCTTGCCCATTACTATCTACAAGGGCACCTTGGAAATGTATGTATTAATTTTACTTCTTATAATATATAATTTTATTTGTATATAAAATATACCCAGATACTAAAAGCATCAAAATAATAATTTCCTAACTTAAAACATTTTAATTCTTTGCAACTATATATAAGTAAAAATTTATAATTTATAAATCATATAGCCATAAATGTTTTGTTGGAGTCTCCTTATAAAACTTATATACTTCTATTTTTTCATACACTGCTTTTAATTTTTTGGTAATATTACGGTTATTTGCTAGGATAAATCACATTTTTGTTTTAGTTTTAGGCAATTTTTTCTTAAACTGGAAAAATCTGAGACATACAGTAAATGAAACCAAAACTTGAGCTGTTTATAGTCAATGAAATCAAAACATAGCTAACTGGTGGAAAGGCTAAAATTAGAACCCAGCAATGTACTATTCCACTAAATATCTTTAGTTTCCATATAAATCATGAGTTGGCATATAACATGGATGGTCTGAATAAATTTTTGTTACTTAACTCCAATATTTCCCTGACTAATTTTAAGAAGCTGATGCAGAAGAGGAAGATCTGAGTTGGGGGTTATGTCCAATGGCAAAATTTAATTGTTTATATATTTATTTATGGATAAATTTCATATCCATGCAGAATTTTCTATAGAAATTCATTGGTGAAGCACCCGAATTTTATGTGTAGTTGACTCAAACCAGCTACATTTTTGAAGAAAAGGTAAAATAATCATTTTGGGTTAGATATGAAAAATTTTATGCAACAAATGCATATTTGGAAACTGCAAAATAAGCATGTAAATCAATTTGTATGCATCGATGAACGAATATAGATGAGCTATTTTCAAAATACAGGCATTCTAGTGTAGCATAAGGTATCGGGACAAAAGGAATGAGAAGGAGGCGAATTACTTGGCTTAGTCATCCATTTGCAATGGAAAATTGCATTGTCAGGTTCCATTATGCCTTCACAAATTTAGACAAATTAAAGAGTCTACTAAGTAATTGTTGATAACATACATGTGTATGAAGTAAAGCAGGAAAGTGGTCAGTCATTTGGAACTTCTCAGATGTTTCTAGGATTTTCATTAGGGAAAGGAGGCATTGAAAGAATGATAATATGCCTTAATATGAAACCAATTTGAGACAGAACGCTGACCTACTCAGCCATATCTCTTAAATGGTAACAAAGATGGGTGACAACTGGAAAAAATGTAAATAAAACATTAACACAAATCACTCTGCTGAGACAAAACATTACATCTGGTTCTGGACCTTGCATCTTGTTGGGAACCCCTCCATTCATTACCATGAAAATTATTCAGTCTGACGAATGTGTCCAAGCAAAAAAAATAATCCCTAGAATAATATAAGCTTTAAATAGTATGATACTATAATTCCCTCTTTTATATGTGTGTTCAGAATATATTCTACAAGGTTAGCATGGTATTCCATTCTGACAATACGAACCATTCTATTATGTTTAAGATGAAATGTTCAACCTAGGATAATATAGATTCTTGGAAAGTCATATAATGGGTCTCATATTCTGAAATGGACTATTGGTTTGACATTCAAAAAATCTCAAAATCTCTCAAGATGGAGAGTCACCAATTTCCTTTGATAATCTCCTCTTGCACTTGCAAATATTTACCCTGCAACAATTTAAATAGATTTTTTCTTTATCCTCTTTACTTAAAACAGTGAAACACCTGGTCTTTACAGGTTATGTGCCTTTTTATACATAAATAAGTATATAAACAATTCTATTTTGCATATATGTATGTGTATTTAACATGTATTTACATTCACTAAACATATTGTTAACAAATTTTCATACCAGTTTACAAAAGTATACCTCATTCATGTTATATTGTGAGTCATTGTACATCGTTCTACCATAATTTATTTAATCAAATTAATGTTAATTAATATTTGGACTGACTCCAGTTATTTGTTTTCACTATTACAGACAATATGCAATGAGTACCAGTGCTAATATATTTGTGAGACTTGTTCAGGCATTTCTGTTTAAAGCAAAAGTTCTAAGAGGTGAAACTGCTATGTTAAAGGATATATCCGTTTACATATTCATAGTTACTGTTAAATTGCCTCTCAAAAGAACCGTAATAAGAAACACTCCATCCAAAGATGTGCAAGAGCATAAGAGTGCCTATGTTGCCACATCTTTCTGCCAGCACTGGGTATGATGGTCTTCTTTGTTTTGTTTGTTTGTTTGGTCTTGCTTTGCTGCCCAAGCTGAAGGGCAGTGGCACAATCATAACTCCCTCCAACCTCCAACTCTCAGCCTCAAGCAATCTACCTCAGCCTCCCAAATAGCTGGAACTACAGGTATATGCTACCACTGTGGGTTAAATTTTTTTTTTTTTAATTGTATCTCATTTTTTGCCTGAGCTGGTCTCAAACTCCTGGCCTCAAACAATTCTCCCACTTGAACCTCCCAAAGTGCTGAGATTAGAGGAATGAACCACCCTGCCCAGCCTGATGGTGCTTTTTAATATTCTCAACAAGCTAGACAAGAAATAATATACTTCATTTTAATTTACATTTCTTTACTTATTCTTGAGGTCAAGCTTTTTTTATATACATTTACTGGCTATTTGATACTCTCTTTTAAGAAATGGCCTATTTCTTTTGTTTGATCACTACCAGCAATATTTTCCTCTCACATCTGGCAGTGAGACTCAGTAACGTTGACGGAACTCCTACCATAGGCCAGACTTTGTTAGCTCTTACATATGTAAAAGGTGTCAGTGCTCCCCTGAGGACTTAAAATCAAGTGAAGAAATCAGAGGGGATGGTAAATTACTATAATAAAATGCATTCAGTGTAAGAATAAGGGTCTACACAAAGCCCTCACTGGCCCTGCTGGAGAACCAGGGGTGAGCAGGAAGAGGGGATCAGGGACAATTTCACAGAGAAAGAGACCACATAGACAGGTCTTAAGTGAGGCATGAAATTTCACTCAGTAGAGATTGAATGGAAAGCATTAGGTCCAGGGTGAAGAGCCCTAGTAAGAACCCCAAGACATGTAGACACAATTATTATTTGGAATATAAATAATGACTGGCTTAGATCACAAGGTTTCTGTTGAAAGAAAATGGTAAGAAATGAGTCTGGATAAGGAAACCAATTTATATACAAGCACTTACCTGCCATTCTTGAGAACTTGTATTTTATCTTTTAGTCAAATGAGAAGTGTTACTTTTAAAGAATCACTTCAGTAGTAGACAGAATGGCTTTGAATGGGGGCAAAAGGAGCAATGCTTGGGATTGGGAAAGTGGTGAGTAGACTATAGCAGCAATCCTGATGTGGGAGTATGAGAACCTAAAACAGCATAGGATCAATAGAATCAAGTGAACTTGGTCACAGAAAACATGTGATTAGTCCTTTCATCTTTCTACAACTAGAAGTGCTGGAAATTCATTTCTGTGATAGCATTTACTGCATTGTAATAAAAATCATTCATATTGTCTACCAGCCCACCCCACTAAAATGGGACACTTCCCAATTCTTAGACCTGTAATTGACCAAAACATTGTTTCACCAAAAAATAAACTTTCAGGTTTCTTCACTTTCCTGAGTTCACATTTTATGCTGAAACAAACTCAATATTTGTTAATCTAAAGCTTTTCTTAAAGCCTAGACTCTATAACCCTCTAATGGCTTACTGTAAACTGTTTTATTTTGATATGGAAGAATCTAGTGATTAGAGTGATTTGAAATGATGGTGACTTAATTAAGAGTGTGAAGCAATCCATTAACTGCAATTTGTGAAAGGATCCATATGTTTTTCACTCTTTTAGGTATACCATTGGACTTGAATTTTCGAAAAGTAAACCTGATAATTTTTGCTGCAACTGAGGTTATTGTTGACAACATCACCAATGGCATACATGTGTATCGCATTATAGATCTTCATATACTGTAATCAATAGTGATTTTTATTCATATTTTAATGCCTGAATTGTTTAGACTTGTATTTAGGTTTCAAGCCCTTTATTTGTGCTGTCAAACGTTTGGTCCTCAAGGGCTTGACAGCACAGAGGTAAACACTGCCTAAGAGCTAATATCTCATCTCCTCCTGTGTGATGGCTTCTTAACATGTAGTTTAGCAATTATGAATGGAGAAAAAACAGAGGGGTCAAAGATGAGGCTAGATTTCTGGTTGGGTAACTGGTTTTTCTGGGAAACCAAAAACATGACAGAGTACAAAGAAATAAGTGTTTTTCACTTTGTGAGTACTTTAATTTTTTCTCTGGTTTTTGTTTTCTTTTGTTTTTAACCCAAAACTATTTTTCTGCCCTCTAATCTCACCCTTCTCTAAGAACAAGTCATACCAGTACTACCAAAGACCCTGTCACCCAAAGCTATATTTCACAGAGGAAGAACAACGACACAGGATGTGAAGGGATTAGGATGTAAGAGACACCACTCGAATGTGCTGCAGTTATGCAGCAGGGCAGGAACATCACACCTGGTGGAGGAAGAGTTAGTATGGGGAGGATACCCTGGAGATGGCAAAGCAAACAAGAGGAAGTGCAAGGTGAGTTTGTGATACAGGCAGCAGCTGTAACTCGAGCTCAACCACATTCAAGGAAACATGAAACTGGGGCAATGCACTGTGTAAAGAGGACAAGGGCAGCTGGCTCAGGGCAAACATGAGCATGTGGGTGGAGAGCCTGCCCAGAGTGTATTCCAGGGACACCAACGTGCAACAAGAGCAAGTTAAGGCACTGAGGGAAGTAATTCATGGGCCAAGTGTTCTGTAACAGTTGGTGACATATTTTATGCAAATGTATCTGTGAATTATAACTTCAGACACTCTTGAAATAGAGGTGTTTTTTTTTTTTTTTTTTTTTTTTTTTTTTGCAGAAATTAGGTTTTTTAGGGGGAGGGGAGAGTATTTGTTCTGGACTGTTTCCAATTCAGGACTTGGGAGATTTGCATGTTAAAAGGCTTTGAGAAAAGTCCAATTATTTACATAACTACAGAACTAAAAATATAATTCAAACGTTACTTGGTCCAGGCCGCTGACCAGAAAAGGAGAAACCTTAAGCAATGTAAAACTAGCAGTTGTCTATTTAAGCCACTAAGGATCTCTAGTTTTACAGATTCGCCCACCACTTCTGCTGACCTGTTCTCACATTTATACTAGAATTACAAGTGAATGCTGTTTTCTCTTTCCTTAGGCCTAAACCAACACATTATTGTTCAAATCCATTTCTATTGTTTAGCCCTCTGTGGACCAGACTACCACTGCCAGTTTTCCTTAGTCCAAATTCTTTTTTCTGTTTGTCAGCTCATATTTTTCTGGCCTACTTTTCCTGCTTACAAATGCAATGCTATCAAGACTTTTCCTTTTATACAATTCTGGACTGCCTGATCTACAGACACTAGGGAGACACATTTTTTAAGCCACGAGATAACAACAAAACCTACCAAGAATTTTATGAAGTTTTTGTCCATGCAATTTCCAAGATGTAATGGGAAATTAGAAAGTCAGACAAAGTCAAGAGGGAAGGTGAGTGGGAAACACTGAAAGTACAGTGATGCTGCTGCCGTGATGAACAGACCAGGATGCTTATAATACATTTTTGGAACTAGCCGTTGGAAGAGCATTAGCCAGCTGACGTGACAGTGGGTAAAATGAACAGAGCAGGGAACAATTAGAGAAAGAAACCTGAATGTCAGACCAGTTGCAAAGAAAGAGGATCTGGAACATTTTTAGCTCAGTGAAAATACCACTCTTTTCTCTTAAGCAGATAAAGATAACTGAAGAGGATACTATACACATGGATTTTATTTCCACTGAAGATATAACAAGAAAAAATTAATTTATGTCATCATAGAAAGGATTTTCATTAAATTTAAGGAAGAAATTCCACTCAAAGTTGTTGAACAGTTAAGTGGAATTTTGAAAAAGAGAAAAAATATGACATTGCATTAGCTTATACAGGTATCTTTTTAATACAGGACAGACTATCCTATGTGAAAGGGTGGGGAGGATATACAGTTAGTTAATTTATTAATAAAAAGGAAGGAATTACAGGTGAAGGGTCTGGCGTCAGGAGTTACGCAGCTACAATTAAAATTCAGGTTTGCAAATTTCTAGTGTGTGAATTGGTAAAATTTTAAAATATCTTTCTGGGACTTAATGTTCTCAGCTATCAAATGAGAAAAATAGCACCTACTTTATAAGGTTGTAGAGTTGACCAAATGAATTAATACGTGCAAAGAGTTTAAAATAGTGCCTGACACACTGTGAGAGCCATTTAAGATTCTGCTATTGTTGTTGAAGTTGTTAATTGGCAGGAAAAATTTCACCAATATGCTGCCAGAAATTACAGGTAGAGACAAAGAATGATTATAATTTCTGTAGGTTAATTGTTGACAACTATGTATTTATTCTTGCCTTTTCCTTCCTATTTCCTTCTTTGGCTTAAGCCCAGGGCTAGAAGTCAAGCAATGTATGTTCCTGTTCTGTCTTCCACTATCCAGATGTGTGATTTTTCAAATTTTAAGCCAACGGTTCTCAATGTCCTCATTGTTTCAAATTCTGTTAGTTCTTCTCTCTGGCTGTCTCTGTCTCTATCTCTCACTCTCTCAAGTTACCTTAATCTCAAATACTCTTTTCCACTCCCACCACTGTTTCTCCTATCTCCTGTTCCTCTCTTCTGGTCTTCTGTCTTCTTTTCTAAATTATCAAACAGTTCAAGCTTCCCAGCTTCCCTGAGGCTTGAGCATCTTTCCACTCTCTGCCTTCTGTGGGCAGAAGACACTCAGAATTGTGTATCTGGCCCCAATCCAAATTGTTATTTTCTCTGTTTAGGATACAAATAAGGATTGTGTCCAGGATGGATAACGTCTTGGGTCGGGCAGAAGGAAAATGCCCATCATTCTTATTTCCAACAACCTCTGGGAACGTGTACAGCTCCCAGCTAACAGCTGGAGAGGAGCACCATTCCCAGAAAAAGATTATTTAATTCCTGAAGCTCTACTTATGTCTGCATCTTTGTGAAGGAAATCAATATAGAGAGTCGTAGAATAAACAACTGATAAACTTCAAGTGAAAAAGAAAAGTCTTTAAACATCATTCGAAGTCAAAAAATACGGGCATATTTTAATCCAACCATTTCTAATTTAAATAAAAGTTGAAGAGGATAGAAGAAGAGAAAATCAATGTCTAATGTATTATAAAATATATATAAAGATATAAACTGAAAACTGGAGCATGTTTTGAAACTTACAAGTTACCATTTGAAAAAATTACTTTAAATTTCATATGGAACCGTAGAAGAGCCCACATAGCCAAGACAATCCTAGGCAAAAAGAACAAAGTTGCCCGTATCATGCTACTTGACTTCAAACTACACTACAAGGCTACAGTAACAAAAGCAGCATGGTACTGCTACCAAAACAGTTATATAGACCAATGAAACAGAACAGAGGTCTCAGAAATAATGCCACACATCTACAACCATCTGATCTTTGACAAACCTGACAAAAACGAGCAATGGGGAAAGGATTCCCTATTTAATCAATGGTGATGGGAAAACTGGCTAGCCATATGCAGAAAACTGAAACTGGACACTTTCCTTACACCTTATAAAAAAATTAACTCAAGATGAATAAAAGACTTAAACATAATACCTAAAACCATAAAAACCCTAGAGGAAAACCGAGGCAATGCCATTCAAGACACAGGCATGGGCAAAGACTTCATGAATAAAACACCAAAAGCAAACACAACAAAAGCCAAAATTGACAAATGGGATCTAATTAAACTAAAGAGCTTCTGCACTATCATCAGAGTGAACAGGCAAACTATAGAATGGGAGAAAAATTTTGTAATCTATCTGACAAAGGGCTAATATCCATAATCTATAAGGAACTTTGCAGGGACATGGATAAAGCTGGAAACCATCATTCTCAGCAAACTAACACAAGGACAGAAAACCAAACATCACATGTTCTCACTCATAAGTGGGAGTTGAATAATGAAAACACATGGACACAGAGAGGGAAACATCACACACCGGTACCTGTAGCGGGGTGGAGGGCAAGCAGAGGGACAGCATTAGGAGAAATACCAAAGGTAGATAACAGGTTGATGGGTACAGCAAACCACCATGGGATGTGTATACCTACGTAACAAACCTGTACATTCTGCACATGTATCCCAGAACTTAAAGTGTAATTAAAAAAATAAATATCAAAATCAAATATTTGTATCAGTTCCCTAACTTTTCTGATAAAACAGGTTTTTTTTTAAGAGATAGGGTCTTGCTCAGTTGCCCAGACTGGAGTGCAGAGGCTCAATCATAGCTTACTGCCTCCTAGAACTCCTGGGATCAAGGAGTCTTCCACCTTAGCTTCCTGAGTTGCTGGGACTACAGTTGTTGCCACTACACCTAATTTTAAAAAAAATTGTTTTTGTAGATATGAGGTCTCTCTTTGTTGCCCTGGCTGGTCTGGTTCTCTTGGCCTCAAGTGACTCTCCTTCCTTGGACTCCCAAAGCATTGGGACTACCTTAGTTCAGAGAAAGTCGGCCCAACTTGCAAATCAACATTCATAGATGTATTCTCTTACACATTCCATTGTGCTTTTGAGTAGTGACATACCATATATAATGTCCAATATTTATATTTTCAATTCAGCAAATTAAACATTTAATATTTCTAGCATCACGTATAATTTTAAATAATTACATTATTTGATGGAAAATCAATCAATTTTTCACTAAAGTTAAAGAGCAGAAGTTGTTCAGTGGTATCTTCCATACAACAACTATAGTCACATGTTACCATGCCAGCTATTTTCCTAAGGAGAGTCCAGGCATGCTTAATTATAGAGGAACATCATTACTTAGAAGAAAAACATGAGTCTTTAATTTCCTTGCCTCTGCTGGATGGGGATAGAGATTCTGCTGAATCTAGCAATGTCTGAGTAACACTTAAGCTTAGCTCCTTCCATATGTGGGCCAGGTATCGTGAGGTCCCAAACAACAGTACCTCCTAAACTCTCATCAGTTCTGCTTCCATCATGGATTAGAATCTACACAGAATTCATCATGTCTATAATTAAACACAGAAAGCCCTTCGTGATGTCAGGATGTTAGTGAAGCAACTGTTGGTCTTGGCAGCTCCTCTTTTAACTTGTGGACTGCCAGATCCCTCTTGGGAACCAAGCTAAGAAAGTGCTGTTTGAAGTAGCAGTTGTTCCTGCAGTGCGGTGTCTGTGCATTTCTAATTACAGTCCAGATAGTTTTGTATGTGAGTAACTAGACAAGAGTCCAGGTCAGCACTTTGGCTTGCCAGGTCAGACTTATTTTCCTCCCACTTCTTTCCAATAATAGTTTCTCATATATACCTGAAATAGCACATACATCTTTCTAACTCTAAGAACTACTCCTAAGTTCAATTTCAGGCAATGTGTTCAGAAGCCAAACTCAGCCAAAAAGAGGCACTATCTTCTCATTATGACATTTCAATTAAGTGCCCACTGTACCATCACCTAGATTTTCAGCAGAACCATATTCTAACTCAGCAACTCTCACTATCTATTTATGTGACTGAGCTAGGTCTTCATATTTGTGCTGACTCACCACGGATATTGATATTTTCAATAATTTTATCATCCAAATTCTGAAAGAGATGAAAATTTTGTGTTGCTTGTTTTGCAAAACAATAATTTTTCTCATCGAAAAGACAAAAATTAGTTGTAATACTGTTTAGATGCAATATTTTGGGGCTTTACTTCTGGTTATGGTAGAGTAGAATCAACCCATAAAGTAGAATATGAAAAGAAGGTCAACAAAGGAAGCCAAACAAAGCGTTATGAAAACAAAGAGTGATGAATTCTGACAAGCTATTCTGTTTTCTTTATTATCATGACATTAGGAAGTGGCACTAAATTTAAGGGTCTGTCACAACTCTCAAATCTGAAGGCTTTATTATAAGTCAGCCATTTAAATTAGTACCAAGCTGAAAACTGGTGAACAAATGCCCAACATCCATTTGATAAGTGAAATATACAAGCTGTGTCATATAATGGACAGGGCTGCCTGCTAAGCTATTGAGCACACCGGGGCTCAAATTCCAGCTCTGCCATTTCTTAGCTACTGGATTTCTATCAAGTGATCTCTTCTAACCCCCAGTTTTCTCACTGGTAAAATAGAAATTGTATAAAATCTATCAAGTGGGACTATGGTAAGACTATATAAGAAAAGATAGACAAAGCACACTAGTAATTTTAATAACAATTACTATGATTCTTAACAGAATGATTTTAAATTATTCTCAAATTCAAGAGGTCCTTATGGCCTCACCTTTAAGGAGAGCCATCTAGTCCAATTTCTGAAATAACCACATGTACAATATTTTTGGGGAAAATCAGCTATATTTGCAGATTTAGAGAATACTAGGCGAGTTATGGTTGAACTAACCAGTAATGCCTTTTCCAATATCCAATTACTCATTCAAGTATTTACTGATCTCTTACAAAATACTTATCATTCAATGACTTAACAATTCTAGCAGTTGAGTTGTTCTAACTAGAAAACTTACATTGCCTGATTATGTTGGTAGGATTTGTGCTCCATGGATGCAAGTGTAAAATAAGAACCTATGTTTTATTTCTAAACTTTATAAAAACATGAAAGTGAAAAATGATTCAAATTCAAACACTATATATGATGTTTAAAACAGAGTATTCTCTCTGCTTACTTTGAAATTTATTTATATATAAACAGGCTTGCTCTCCAGAATAGTCTTCGGATATATGTTACAAATATTTGGCTTTTATGCTCAACATTTTTCAATATAGATTTCCATTAAGGATTACTTTGTAAGTAAGCTCTTACATATATTCAGTGCACTGGTATTCACTGAACAGCATTTCTTTTTAAATTTGGAAGAGTTTTTTTTTTTGAAGTTGACAGAGAGCTTACATATAGTAAAGCATATATATGTCAAGTGTATAGTTGAGTGAATCTTTACAAATATACATACTCACGTAACCACCACCCATATCATGCCCAATGCTCCATTGTTTTCTCCTCTTCTAGTCAACACCACTAAAAGGTACTTTATTCTGACCTCTATCGTCATTGATTAGTTGTATCTGTTTTAAACTTCATATACATAGAATCAGAAGTATGCACTCATACAATTGCTGCCTTAAGCCACTTATTTTATTTGTTTAAATTTTACCCAAGTAGAATAAGGGAAACAATGTCCTCTTTACTTAGCTTGTTATAATACCCATATATTAAAGCATAATGATAAGGGAACTCTACCAAATCTGAGGCATGCTATTGGGCATAAATGATCTAAAATCCATCTAAAATGATCCCAAAGTAGATTTAAAGAAACATGATTCACATCTTTATAATAGTATTATCGTTCACAACATCCTACAGCAATCTACCTGTAGTTGTTTAATATCTCCTTCAAACTTTTAAGCTTTGAAAGAGTGTATATCTATTATCTACTAACAAACAATCTGTGAAGTAGGCTGGCATTAGTTCACAACAGTAGTCTGCTTAGGTGATTTCCCAATTCACCACCTTAGAAATTGAAACATAGAACATTGATGGTATTATTTTACTTTTAACATCTATTAAGATGTAAAGTCCCAACTGGAATTTAGTTCTTCAGATTCCAAATCATATTCTGTTGATACGCAAAATATAAATAATAATGTGGCAAGAAAGGAATCTGAGAGGGTATGGTACCCATCCCAAAATTCAATTAGAACTACATGGAATCCATGCTCAGGAGAGAAAACCAAGAGCCCTGCAATCTTCTGAAGAGCTCTAAAGCAACTGGCCAAAACTTTGTTTTCAAAACCTAATTAGAACATTTTAAGACATATATTCAGCAAAGACCATGTAAATTTACCTATTCCTTTACTTATGAATAACAAAAAAGGGACTAGGTCATAAAATTATAGAGAAGCATACAACAAAAAGAGGGTAAGATTTTTGTATACTGTTTTTTTAATAAACCAAAAACTTCTAAAATGTAAAAATTATTATGAATTACATCAAATACGCTTATACACTTTTTGAAAGCACCGTTTGCACAGCAACTTCTAACAGGTTTATTATTCCCACAATAAGACAAAACCTGAACATCTACTGTAAGGCCTAATTTTCAATATATATTTATAGGAGTTAACTCTGTAACCAGTGTAGCCAACAAATATTGATTGAGAAAGGAGTACAGAATGTGGTAGATAACTATTTTCAGGTATTAATGTGCCTCTGAGTCCTGATTCTCACAATGCAGCTAAGAATAACAGAAACATTGCACAGTGCCAGTCCTTTCTATAGTCAATCAAGACAACTATATTTTTAATAATAAATTTAATTGTCACATTTAATTTAATATCCAAAACTGAACATATCAGTGATATATATACATATATATATACACGATTTTATGCTGAAAAAATATAATCTGCATGTAACTAAAAGAATAGTTTGCTTGAACTTTTAAAGCCAAATATCTTATCTTCAGCATATGTATAAATAAATTTAACATATAAGAGAGTCTCAAAGACAAGTTACAAACTGAATAAACCTGTTTTTATACTAAAGTTATTAAAAACTTTTCCTATTTGATAGATAATAGTATAAACTTCTAAGTAAATAATATCTTAAATAAGCTATTAATATAGTAAAAAATCACTGCTTAAATATCAGATTGGGATGGAATACAAGTATTAGTTTAGGTAGAAAGTGAAAGTATAGTTTCTACATACACTTTGCGTTAAGTGCTTCCTAAATCACAAAATTCTCAGAATGTGATTTTTTTAAACATATTTTGAATAACAGCTAGACAAGGGTAACATTAGAACACAGCTGCATACAACAGAAACAGAGGCTCATTGTCTTTATAAACTGAAATTTTGAGCAAGTAATGGATCATTATTATACTAAAATTCCTTTTAGATGAGTAACAGTTCTACATATTTGAATTTTGCTTGAAGGTACCCCTAAGAAAATGGTGACAGTGGAAATAGTGGGGGAGGTAATAATAACAAAAATAACATGTGGACACTTACAAAATGCTTACTATGTGCCAGGCACTGACCTAAGCTTTACATGAAGTTACCTGCTTCATTTTCTTAAGAGCCCTAAGAAGTAAGTATTATTCTCATCCCAATTTCGCAGATAACACAACTGAAGGATACAAAGTTTCAGTGTGCCACTTGAAACCAGGTGGTCTGGCCCAAGAGTGCATAATTTAACCTCTACACTACAACTGTATCTCAGAATAGGAAAACAAAATCTCAAAATAATACATTTGACTTTATTTGTGGCATTTTAGGATAGTAACTCCGTTTTGATTATTACCTCATAGTCAAAATAAATTTTTTAATAAATAGATGCCTTTCATTGTCATACTTTAAGAGTTTCCCAGAACGTTTCCTCTAGATCAAAACTATTAATGAGTTTCTGTGACTCAAAGTTTTCTCAACACAGGTAATCCATCTTTTCCTAAAATGGTAGACTTCAAACAAAACTGTGGCAAAATCTCTGAATCATTTTTGTCCAGTATCTACTTATATAATAAGTATTTAAATAAAAAACAATCTTATGAAGATTACCAGCGCCTACATAATATTTTCCCTTATTGTAGCAGTTACAATGTTGATTCAAACAACCAATATATTTCGTCACTAGAACATGTTGAGCAAAGTACCTGGGGATATCCTATGAAGTGTCGCACTGCCACTGGGTTCCAAAGACCCATAGATTCAATGGGTGTATCTGCAGGAAACCACATTACAATCCACATAAAGAGTTAAGGCAATGCATTTCACAGGTAGAACCAAAGTGTTCTGAACAATCAATGGCCTTACATTTCTATACCTAACCAAACCCATGATGACTCTAACTTCCTTCAAGAAAGAATTATATTTTTTCACTAGTTTTTCCCCTAGTTTAATTTACAGCATAATGTGAGTGCTTAACAAATGATGTTGACTGACAAACAGAAAATAATGTTTTCTCTTTTTCCCTGGCCCCCTTTTAATCTGTTCTCTACACTGTATAGCTAAGTGACATTTTGGAAATATAACTGTGAAAATGACATCTTCCTCCCTACCATCCACACTCTGTTCTTCCTATTACTCTTTTGTCACTCTTACAGTAAAGATGAAAATACTTGACATGGTCCAGAAGGCTGTGCACTGCCTGACTCCATCCCTCCCAAGTGCGGAGTTAGAGCTCCATGTTTCAGGCATTCTCTCAGTGGCTTGAACATGCTGTGCCATCTCCTGCATCAGAATTCTGTGCCTCTGGGCTTTACCTGATTAATACTTCTCCTCTGTCTTAATTTGGTTAATTGTTCTCACTTTTTCATATTTCAGTTTAATAATCACTTCTCAGGAAAACCTTTTAATTAGGTCAGTTCACACTATTTTAAGTTTCCATAGTACCATGCACCCATCCTTCCAAACATATACCACCATTTTAAGCTTCATTTTTTTAAAAAGTCAATTTGCCTTCTCACTAGAATATGAAGTCTATGAAAGAAACTACTATTTCTGCACTACCATTTTATTGCATAAGCCTAGTACTCTGGTACACAAAACACTTAATCAGTACTTGTTGAATAAAGAAATTAATAAACAAATGAATGAATGAACAAATGAATGAATGAGTGAATGTGGTTGCCTATTTGATCACATTAGCAAAGTAATGGAAAACAGGAGCTTTCTTAAGTCACATCTATCATACTGACATGCTCAGTAACATTAAACAATCAGTAAGCATAAGCCATATGTGCTTATGGCCGTTTAAACAGAGAACATGCAAAAAAAGTGAAACAGCCCAATGTGAAATTTTAATATACATGACCCTAAAATGCATGAGACCTAGGGATCTGGAAATCATGAGAAATATAACTTAATTTCTTATTGATTATCCTTGTTATTCTTGTTTTTAAGCTAGATAGCTATGAAAATCACTAATTCTTTCAAGTTGCTAGAAAACTATGAGTGCTCTAGAAATAATGGTCAAGGTCATTTAGATGAGACCATAATAATGGTCCAGGCACTTAGATGAAATGAATATGAAAAAGCTATGTACACTGTAAGTATTCATCATTCAGGAAAGGTGACATTTTTGGTTAGTTGAGTTCTGAGGCTGACTCTCAGGGTCAGAGAATGTAAGTGATGCATAAATTAGTTTTGTTCCATCAGCCATTTTTATACGTTTTTTTTTTCCCCCCTTGAATAACACCTGAACCTGAAAAATAATCTCAACCTGAATGAACTGGAAATCTTATTTGGCAGACATGGTGAAAAAGGGCTTGGGCATAAATAAAAGTATTTATGCACTTACCCAGGTTCTGCCACTAACCTGGTCATGACACATAACCTTTCCTGGGTTCTCTGTCAGTACATAAATAAATAAATGAAACTTACTAGGCTTGAACACAAAGCCAAGTTGAAATTGGCTCATTCAATTAAAATATTCTGGAAATTCATAGGTGTCTAAGTTGTTTCAAGGCACTCTTGGCTAGAGGTTGGGGAGCAGAGAACATTTTTATTATCTTATTATAGTCTTACTTTTTAGCAGTTCTTATTGTATTTTAAATATGAAGGCAGCTAAATGTTATTAAAGTTTTAAAAAGAATTTAATTAGGACCAGAGATAATCTGAATTTGTGTTTAGTATTTGCTTGTCTGTTTTTTTCCCTAAATATTCTCTAATGAATGTGAACTTATTTTAAAATTAGTTTTTATGAAGAATGTGGCAAACAATGTAAATGCTGGCTAGAGGCAGAGCTTTGTTGATATTTCATCTGAATAGAAATCATCCATTCCTAGCCATTAATATATGATCTGTGTTGGGAGAGGCATCCACTCTCAATTAATTATTCAATAGTCACTTGACACACATGAAATAGGGAAAATAAGCAAAATGGAACCAATCCTTCTAGGAAGACCGACTCTGCCTTTATCACTCCATCTCCCAATTCTGTGATACTCAAAAGAATCCAACCTTTTGTTTTCCTTCTATGGTTAGTGGTGATCTTTGCACTCTATTTTCAGCTAAAATTTTCAAAATGACTCAATGCTTCAGAAGAATCCTAAGGGATTTGCTATTCTGAGTTGAATTACCCTATGCACCAGGCACTATACTGTTCAGTAACGCATCTTGGTAATTCCAAATTCTTTATCTAGCAGAAAGAGCTCTCCATTTCCAAATAAAATGCGTTTCAGATACATCTAATTCTGCTTCTCTTTAACAAATTACTTTTCCATGCTTTTTTCACTCTTAACTGTTCCTAATTATGCATGATCTCTGGATCCCTACATTAAAAATGCATAGAAAAATAAAAATTTTCATTTAAAACACCCTCCCACACAGTACAAGCTGTCATTGTGTCATATTTGTTTCCTAATTTAAGGAAGGAAGCTACATTTCATGTGTCCTTCATTAAACTGCCTTCTCTGTATTTTAAAATGGTATTAGGATTCTTAGGGAAATTTTCCCATAAAATCATGTTCATTTTTAAATTCATTTCTATTAATCAGTGCAAAAGTATGCAACTTCAAATTATAGTGTGGAAATTATATCTAGCTTCTTATTCATGATTTACAATTAGGTTAGATTTGGTAGAAGAAAATAATGATCTTTTTTATTTTGTAAAACCTAACTATAAAGCCTGCTCTTATATCTACAGAAATGTATTATTAAAGTTGACGTGCTGTATAGGCCATGGAATATACAGTTTTCTATAATTACCTAAGCCAAAATATAATGAAAAACAAAAACCCACATGAAGACAGAGCGCAATAAAACAGCCCTTTCTTTTCTTCCCCCACTCCTAATCCTGTAAACACTACAGAACTCTCTTAAGACCAGCTTTTTTTCTTCCTAACTAACTCTACTTGCTGTTTAAACAATTACAAATCTTATCAAGTCTTCCTTTCTGTTAAAGTCAAGTGAGAGAGAACTGCCAACTCTAATAAGCTTTACAAAGGCTAGTTCTCCTTCGCAGTGTCAGCAAAAAGCAAAGACATTATACAATAAAACGCAGTCACACATAGAGCTTTTGTCCCTATAGCTTTCAAAATCAGATTTATTAATTCACCGTTTTTTTCACCCATTTCAGCCACAAATGCCATTTATCCATGTGTTGATTGCCTTGCTTTGACCCAGAAGCTATCTACTTTAAATCCCAACATCTCCTGCTTACTCACTGATTTGTCTTTTTCACACCACTCACTCACTTTCTGTTCAGAGATTTTGCTGTATTTATACAACAGTATTTTCCTTGGTCATTGTCATGTAACAACACCAGCAAAACACACTGAAGACTGAATTTTATTACTAAAGGGGAGAAAACAGAACTCAGGTATGATTTTTGTTGTTTAACTCCACAGTTTTAAGCCCCGAGAACCACAGAAATTACCACTTGGCCTCCAGTACCCAAATAAATGTCATTTGCCGAATATCCTTAGAAAATCTCTTGCAATCCCTTACATGCATCCCTGTTTATTAGTCTGCAGAAGCTTCCCAATCTAGCAACATCTAAATTTCTCTACCACTGTATTTCCCTTTACAAGGCATTTGTTAATTAAGAAATATGTTATTAAATCTCTGACATTTTTAAACAGCTGAACTGTCTCAGATTTCAAGAAACCACAGAAAGCACAAAATTTTCCTCAAATTTGGCAAATGTTGGACTTGAATATAACCGTGGAAACCAACATTATTCCAAAAAGCCTCCTGCTAATGAAGAAACTCTTCACATCCTCTTTTTCCCTTTTTCCACAGCCAAAAGCAGGTTTTTACCCCTCTGTTTGCAAAAGGCATAGCAGTGCCTGCGAACCCTGTCTCTCTAGTCCTTTATACCATGAGGGACCACGTGGGGATTCTCAATCACGGCGGTGGTAAACCTCTCCTGTGCCTCATTTCTCATCAAACGCATGTCCAATCTTTGAGATGCTTGTTGGCATCTTATAGGCAAAGTCTGTGTGTTACAGATTTAGAAGGGGTAGAGACAAGTACAAGTGGTCGTAGAGGTGGGCCACGGTACAATAAATATAGGGCCCAACCTGCCAAAGAACCCTTGGAATGAGAAGAGGCCATTGTATTTGCCACTTGGAAGGGAGTAGGGTTGGCAGAAAGGGCTCCAGGAGGAACTGGAACTTGGAAGTGGGGGCGGCCCAGTCCTTAGTAGGATGTCAAGGGAGGAGCCGTGGAGGCAGAGAGGCCACCAGAAACAGGCCTTCCCCTCGAAGCGAACTGCCACACATTTGGCCAGGTTAGGAAGACCCCATGCACCAGCCCGGTTCCCCTCCCCTCCCCGCGCCCTGCCTAGGCCCCGGCCCCAGTTGGTCGGGCGTCGGGCCTTACCTTGGCTGCAGTCCTTGCCACGGAAGCCGGTTCGTGAGCAGTCGCACACGGCCTGGTCGTCCACCACGGAGCACACGCCTCCGTTGAGGCACACCCCGCCCTCGCCCTCCTCGCCCGCCTCGCACGGGCTTCCCCCGCCGCTGTTGGGCGGCTCGTCGTCCAGCTTCACCTCGCCGCTGTCCACCGGCAGCACCTGCGAGGAGTTGACCCTCACGTCTCGAATCCATCCCTTGAAGGGCTCCCGCTCCCTCACGGAGGCCAGGGTGAGCTTGAGCACCGCAGCGCGCAGTTCCGGGGGCAGCCCCCCGACGAAGAGGCCGCTGAACACCGTCATGTCCCTGCGCTTGGACTTGACCTCCACCCACTTGGCTTCCACCTGGTCGATGAAGAGCGTGGTGTTGCGGAACTGGCGGCGGATGCGCACGCTGTGCCAGGCGCCGTCGTTGACCGGCGTGTCGGCCAGGAGCGTGGCGGGCTCGGCGCAGAAGATGGAGAAGCTGAGCTGCAGGCGGCCGCCGCGCGTCAGGATCAGCTCCAGGAAGTCGCAGAAGCCCTCGTCGTCAAAGTAGAGCACGAGGCCGCGCGCGCTGCGCGTCTTGAGCTGGAAGCTCATCTCGCTCTCGCAGCAGGCGTTCCACTTGGGGAAGCGCGTCCACTGGCCCTCGGCGCCCGGGAACTCCAGCCCGCTGCCCAGCTCCGCCCAGCAGCCCAGGAGCAGCAGCGAGAGGCACAGGAGAAAGCAGCCCCCGCGCTGGAGCAGCGCCGTCCCCATGCTCGGGGCTGGGGTGCGGCGGGGGGGTGCCGGGGCCGACAGGGTCAAAATGGTCCTGGTCACCGTGATGGAGAAATAAGGGTCCCGAGACAAAGGAAGGTAGGGGGAAAGGCGGGAATGGGAGGGAGGTGCCCTCCTTTATCTAGTTCTTTTTTTCTTCTTCTTCTTCCAACAACCCCTCCCTCTCTCCCTGTAGTCCTCTTCCAACTGGAAAACGCTGACCCCAGGGGTACAGGGCAGCCACAGAACTTCCAGACCAAAGGGAGGATGCACTTTGGAGGCAACGTTCTGGAAAAGGCTTCAGTCAAGGATCAAGGGAAAGCATTTGAGTCTGATTAACTAATTTAAGACCGTCTGTGGTGTCAACAGATACTTAACTCCTCAAATCCCATTATCTGCCAGCTTCCACCGGTGGTATCAGGCCAAAAGGAAGCAGTGAGAGTCAGTAAAAAGCAAACACTTTTCTCAGGGAAGTACAGGAAGCCAGCAATGAGCCAGTATCATTAGATGCTTGTGAATGCCTCAAGTGTGTCTCCTCCAGATGTGGTGTCTTAAAGCACAATCGAGAAAGGGATGCTTGCCTTTTTAGGGCACCACTTCTTAACCCCAGGATAGCTTCAAAGGCTTGCTTCTTCTGTCAGAGCATAAACTTCAGCACCGCTGCAGCCAAAGCCTAATTCCTTGTGCATGGTCTCACAAGTTGGGTTTTACTTCTCTTTTCAACCACGTCAACAGAAAGACTCAAACCCAGCAGTTGTGAAATAGCCAGAAGCTGTTAGATGTGGAACTCACAACAGCTCCTCTTCTTTTCTCTCCGCCTCTGCAGGGCCAAGCTGAGATGTCAGCACATCAGTTGGTTGTGTGTTGGTGATGCATTTTGGTTTTAGCCTTTTTTAAGGACCCAGACATCTGCAGAGAATTAAAGTCAAAATTAAGGTTTAAAGTTAATATAATATCATGTAAATTGTTATTTAGCTCATAACACAGGTGTAGCACTGGTTCTATTAGTAAGGCAAAGAGCTAACCTTGGATGGAGTTTTTTCTATCCTCACTGCAAGTAAGGCCTAATATGTTCTAACAGTTAATATCACAATTTTACAATCATCCATTACACCCTTGTAGTTTATTATAACTGTTAGTAGATAACACCAAGTTTTAAAGAGAAATTTGATTATGGTTATCTTTTTCTTTTTCCAAGATAATTTAATTTTTAAAATATGGGGGGAGAGAAAAAAATGCTTTTAAGGATCTCTATGCTGCCTGCTTATTCTGTGGACAGTAAAAATACAACCTATTCAAATGTCAAATTAATAGATTTTACAATGGGCAAATTATATCAAGCTGTTGGCAGGAAGCTGCCAGCTTAGATTTGTATAACATTCCTGCCATTTTATTTTTCTTAGAAGGAACATTGATGGTTTCTTGGTACTCTCCTGAAAAATTTCAAGCAAGTACAGTTCCCCTTTTTATTAAAGGAATAATCTGTTGTAAAAGAAAACAACTAATTGGAGCCAAATATATGTTTTTGGCAGTGTGTCTCAATTCCCATAATATTATCTTCTCTAAAGGTGCGTAAAGTATTTCATCTTTTGCCTTTTAGTGTAGTGATCTAACTCCTCCTGAAATCTGTATCTGGCTGTCAGACCTCACAATTTGTGTGGTCAGAACAGCAGTTGGCATGCATGTCATCTCAGCTGCTATGGCTCTAGGATGCTAGAATTTAAAACCATACCTTTGAATCACTCACTATACTATTAAATCACTTCTCTTTATTCAACTCTAATCTGACAGCTTCTTGAAATGGTACAGAAATCATAAATACTGATTTTTTCTACCTCTTTTTTTTAACCAAAAAAATTACTCTCACAGTTTGGAAAAAAAAAAAAAAAACTGCAAAGGATAATCCGTTCATGTCAAGGAAGTGCATTATTTTTCTATTTCTTATATCCCCCCACACTCACACAGCAATATACATATACAATACACACATGCACATGCACACACACAAACACCCCAAATTTATTGTCTGGACTTAGAAGCTCACTATCCAATTAACACTTTTCTCCCCCTACAAGCTGAAACTAGCAGTAATTTATGGCACTGCATTGTGCTGCTGCTTCTCCATGGAGGGAGCTGAGAGCATTTCTCTTCAGTACAGAGCAATCCCTACAGGTGTCAGCTGAGAGCCACCAAGCTAGGGGATCCCACTTCAAGTTCCTCCCAGATGAAACTGATGACTATTCTCTCTCTTTCAACACACACACACGCACACACAGACTGTGCGGGTGCACGCACATACACACTGCCCACTAGCAAAAGGAAATAAAAATCTCAGTTGCTTATATATTATGGCTGATATATTCCACACCATCAGCAATCACCAGTCATATCTTGTCTACTCCTTGTCAAACCCTAAGAAAGGGGCTCTTCAAATCATCTGAAATAGTATATTATTCAGTATACTTTCATATTTTAAGTGGACTCAGGAATCTGCTACATTTTCAGTCATTTGCAAAATAAATCTGGAATGTTTTGATCAAGAGTAGTGCTTTGAACCCATTCTCAAGCTCATGTGTTAGAAAACCTTTTTTTTTTCTTTTTGCTTGTGTGTATAACTCTGTTGGAGCCAATTATTATATTAATGTTACATCGATCACATAACCTTTTTTCTTCTGTGCCTCCTGCCCTCCTCCACTACTGCACACCTTGACAATTTTAAGGGATGGTGGAAGAAAGAAAAATCCTAGAGGAATATATATGTACATATATATATATATATATATATATATATATATATATATATACACATTCTTACCACATTGAGGTTAACTGGTTTTCCCAGTTCTTAGAGGAAGCTCATTGTATGTGAGAGAGTATCTGTATTTATATGGAGAAAGAGGATTCTCCCTAGGTGCCGGAAAGACCTGGCGAGTTCACAAATTAGAGGATGAAATAAAGGGATCTGAAAAACAACCTTACTGCAGCCAGAAGAAGAAGCGCTCTAATTCAAAAACAGACTAACAGCATCATTAATCTTTTCTTTCTAGAATCAAATTCATCCCAAGTCACTGGGAGGATCAATACAGTATGCTCATCGGCTGCAGTTGCATATTTTAATGTTTCTGGTATCACATACACATACACACACCCCTATACCTTTCCATGCACCCTTCTATGTATATATATACCCTCATTTAGAACATGAAATCTCTGAGAGAAATTTTAGAAGTGCTTATTATTTCACCCCTGGCTTTTGCAAAGTCCCTCAATACCAATGCACACCCAAAATTCTCTCTGGCTTTCCCGCCCAGTCTCTAAGCTCCATCTCTAATACCAGGGCAGTTTCTTGGAGCTCGGAGTCTGCTGCACAAATTAAGGCTAGGCATAGTGTGGGGCTGATGAGATAGGGAAAGAAATATATAGAGAGAGATTTTATTGCTTTGATATCTAACCTTTCTCTTCTTTTCTTTCTTTTGCTAATAAATCACTGCATTCAGCCTTTAAGTTACTACCCCAGTTTCACCATCTCATCTTCTTGCCATCTATTTAAAAGGCTTCATACAAAACAACCAAGATCTACACTCCTCCACCCTCCCACCACCCATCTTTCCCTGTGTATTTGTGGCAGATCCTGGCTCAGTTACAATGGGGAAAGATATCCTTCTTCAGCTTGCCTCGCCCCATCCCCTCCCCCCAACCCAAATTGAGCTCCTTTACCTGCCCGGTTATTCCTCTTAGCTCGAGCCAGAGCCTGAAGCATGCATCGGTCAAAGCGAATTTCCTGAGGTCTGTGGATAAGGCGACTGCTGCTGCCTTTTCAGAGGCGTCAGGCTTGAGCGTCTATCTCCAGGAGTGCGGGAGTGGAGAACAGGCAACGGAGGGGAGCAGGAGGAGGAGGAGGAGAAGGAGGAGGAGGGGGAGGAGAGGGAAAGAGCTGGGAAGGAAAAGGCGGTGGTGGAGCCCGAGAAGGCTGGGTTACGTGACGCCGGGTGCTGTCCTTCTGAAAGAGAAGGGCGGAGCTGAGCTCTCCGCAGTACCATGGAGAGCGGCAGGCCCGTCCTTTGGCTGGGGAATGGGTGGGCTCGGCCGGTGGTCGCAGCCCGTGCAGATCTGGATAATGCTGCGAAGCGAGGTGCTTCTACCTTTTCATCGTCCCCTTGCACGGGGAGCCTGATCCTGGGGGCGGGGACCTGCCACAAGCGCTTGTAACTTGTCACCACCCTGCCTTCCCCATCAGAAAGAGAGAGAGAGAGAGAGAGAGAGAGAGAGAGACAGACAGACAGAGAGAGAGAGAAACGAACGAACCAGAGAACCACGTAGCCTACTGAGCATGCCCAGGCCCCTGTTAGACCCATGGAAAGCTGTGTGAAGATTCCACTTCTCCGGGGTTTAGTAGTGATTGGGTGGGGATACCTAAGAGGGTGCCAGGGAAGGCCCCAGCAGTCAAAGGGAAGGGGCCAAGGAGTCGATGACTATGATGAGCTCTGGCTTTACTTGTGCAACTTGGTCTCCTGCTTGGAACCCTTGAAAAGAAGCTGCAGCTTTTCGAGGAATGCAGGGGCAGACAGGACTAACACAGGCACTGGCATTCTCCTAGATCCGATGTCCCTTCCCCCCAACCCCTTACTGTGGATCTGGCTTGAGTAATCACAACAAAGCTTCGTGACCTGCCTAGGCTGTGCCAAAAAGATGTAAAAGGAACCCAACAGGGTAAGATGCCAACTTGCAGACGAAGATGAACTGTGTCTGACAAGGTGATTTTTTACTGCAGCCTCTCGTCATTCTCCAGCCTTCTTTGCTCTGTCTTGGTCATGGGCATCCTGAGCTGAACCAAGTTTTCTACCTGTTTAACTCTTCACTCCGTCTCCTCCTTCCTTTTGCTGCTGGTAAAACCTGGAGAAAGTAAAACTCGGTGTGAGGCTCTAACCACACAACTGGGCATGCCCAATAGGCATTGCTGAGTTTAGTGAGAAAGAGGTTAACTCTAAGGGAGCTTACAGATTAGGTGGTAGAGGAGTCCGGTGTCTGTGACTTTAAATTATGGTTTGAACCCTATGGGCATTTAAATTCCTATTCCTGTATATTTCTAACCTGGGTTAGTTTTGGAGCAGAAGCAGACATTTTTATTGCAACGCCACAAACCTAATAGTCTGAAACTCAAATGCTATAAGGCAAGACTATTTTTGGCCTCCAGGTCCTATACAGCAAGAATTTAAGAATGAGATAAATTCAGGAGCACAAAAATAATATACATTCCAATTGCAATATTTATGTTCTTCCAAAAAACTAAAACTCATTCCTATGATAAGCTGATTTATACTTTCACTACTTTTGTAAAAGGGTCTAAATAACCTGAAGGCAGGTAGCACAGGTTTAAATATGTTTATTGCCCTTAGAGAGGCAGTTTTGTCAAGTGGTTACATGTTTGGGAAATAGATTGTCTGAGCTTCAGTTCAATCTCTGCCATTTATTAATTGTAACCTCAGCAAGATACTTAACTTTATGATGCGTCAGTAACCTCATCTGTAAAATGGATATAATAGCTCCCTCTTCATGTGTTTGATGTTGTGAAGATGAAATGAATAAACATAAAATATTTGGAATTGTGGATCTAGTAAATATTGGCTATATTTGTTAACTACAAGCCCACTCCATGTTCTATTTGACTCAATGGAAGGAACTTCTCTGAAACCCAGATTCCTTGATTATAAAATAGAGGTACTAGTTATTGTCAGCTTATTCCATAAGATTGATCTAAGAATGTAATGAAATAATAGGTGTTAACATGATTTTTAAAACAATAATTTAATTTTAAATAATATAAAACTAAGACTCAAAAAATGACTACATTATTCTGTCATTCGATGAACTTAAAACAAAAAATAATCTACTTAATTCAGAGCCTTTTTCAATTTTTCCTACCATTAGGTTTTAGAACAAATAGCGCAGAAGGTGCACCTGGATGTGTTTAGCTTATACCAAAAGTAAGTGGAATGGACAGCCCACTTTCAACAATCAAATCTCAGTTGGTTCCATGATGCTCTTAACATCTGGTGGGAACATTCATCAGTGAACATTATGGTAGTGGTAGAGGCACTCTTAAGAGTCAAAGTACTGCCTTTTACCTGGATTTGTAAAAACTCATTATTTACCACCAGTGCATATGATCTGAACAATTTACTACTTTATTTCATTTTGTCTTTGTGAACTTTTATTTTATCTTCAGTTGGACTACACAGTATTTCCACTGAGTCAAGCTTTTCCTTAATATGTCTTCTGTGGTGTCTCAATTCAAAAAAATAAATAGTTAACATTCTTATGCTTCATGTGTAAATTTTGAGATTAAAAAGTCCTGTGTTCCCACATCCCTTCACCACAGCCTCCCCGCCACACACACACAAACTATATAAACTGAAGAATAGACTCTGTGTTGAAATAATCCCCTTTGCAATCATCAGATTTAATGTACTTACTATATGTAGTCCAAGGAAAAGGATAGCTACAGGATCTTTTTTTAAAAGTAAATATGCAGAGGGAAAACTATCAGTATGTTGCTTAGAATGGAAATATCACAACATAATTTAATGATAAAAGTTGTTAATTTATTTTAAAGTATGAGTTTTTCTGTTGTTTCTACATAAATTACTGCAACTCTCTGAGTGCCAGTTTCTTTATCAGTAAAGATAAGGGCATCTCCCCTTGTAAGACTTGGTGAAGATAACGTTGGTTGAATGTCAATTGTGTGCCTACTCCTCGCCAAACAGTGCTCTAAGTGCTTTACTTACATTAACTTATTTTAGCCTCACAGCAACTCTAAGAGGTAGGTTCTAGGATTTTACTCATTTCACCGATGAGAAAAGTGAAGCACGGAGAGATTAGCTCAAATAGTCAAAGTCTAGTAAACAGTGTGAGGAAAAATCCAAACTCAATTCTGTAATCTTAATCACCTTGCTACACTGTCTTTCAGTGAATCATCAGATATACCTAGCACGGTGCTTGGCAGAATGTAGTTGCCCATAATTGTTCATTCCTTTTTCTTTCTAAGATTCATCAAGAGGAATCTAGAAAACTGAACAGTCAACTCCAGAATTTTGCCATACCATTCCTTAATGACTAATACTATATGAAATATATGGTATTCATGTACTTTGTTATATATTATAGGGGAAGTGTTTTCAATGTTACTACCTTTTTTTTGTTTGTGGGTAATATGTGAGGTAATTCCTGTATATCTGAATTTGAGGTAATCTAACAATTGTAAAAACAATCTAGTATTTTTCTGGAAGGTGGGAAGTAGGATTAATTCCTCCTGAGTCACCTTAGGGAATCTACTAATTTTAGGCTACAGAAATATGTTAAAGATTTCAACTCCTGCCCCTAGCTACCACTCAGAACAAAGGAGATAATTGTGAAATCAAGGTGCTTGTTTATGATTATGCCTGATTGGGAGAATTTGTGGCAACCCAAATATGGAAACATAAATAATATCTCATGCCATAAACTGGGTAAACATTTTGCAACAATGAAAATGGAAATACATGCTCAACAAAAGCAAATGTATTTCCATAAGTTATTAATATTAATGAGAATTCTAACATGGAGACTAACTCTACACTAAAAATAAATGAAACTAAGTGATATGATTTTTTTTTGACTGAGAAACAAATGCAACAGAGATACTCTGTGTTTATTGCTGCAATCAGACCCTGTGCTTTAACATTAGGAAATCAGTGTAAATACCTACTTTCTCGATTAACATTAAGGTAAAGTGGAAGTTTTGAGATACCTGTGAATTCCAATATTATCAATTTTGAAGGATGCTTTATCTTTACTAATATAAGGGATGGAAGAAACACATAATAATGAGGAAAATGTCAGTTGAAATACCTTAAATATATTTTCACTTAAGAAACAATTCAAAACAACAGCAAGATTTATCCCTCTGAGGGGATTTTCTATTTACTGTGTTATAGATGATCAAAATGAAGCCACTTTCTCTTACTAAAATAATCACAGTACCAGGAAAATATTACATGCTAATTCAACTAAATTTCAGATTGTTGTTGAATTCCTCTAACAAATTACATTATCACTGCTGCACAATTGGAATGCTATTGTGTAGCTCATGACTTTATTTTAGTAATAAATATAACATTATTTTTTTGTTTGCAGTTAATATCCTAACTAGCCTCCTTTATATAAACCAATTAGAGTTTTCTAGTTACAAAAGTTGATGAATAGTTATTGAACATGCTGCTATATAAACTTTATTTTACATACAACTAGAGGAATTTCAAAATGCAAAGAAATGTAATCAAGTCTAGGGTTTGGGACTCAGCTATAAAATGGAATAAACAGAGTAGGATTTACATATACAAAAAGACACATAATTTCCCATTAAGCTTACTAAGTAACTTTCAGGAGAAATAAGCAAACTCAGTATGTTAAATACATTCTTACTTCTTGAAAAAATCTTAAGCATAGTAAAATTAGGCTACTTTCCCATGAGTATGTAATTTCTGTGTAATCAGAAGGTGGAATGTGATTTCAAATGGCTGCAAATCATTAATGTAATGATAATTATTAAGATGTCAAGCAGCTGTAGAGAAAGCACATGGATAGGTCCTTGAGAACAGTAGTTAAGTTTTGAACGATGCACCTGCTAGAAAGGCTTCGGTGTGGAAACCCTGCAGTGTGTTTGATGGGCAATATTTTTAAATCTAGGGCAGCACTCACACCTGGGTGTGTTCCTCCACGTTTACTTCTAAACCTCCTTCCCCTCCAATGAGGAAAACTCTTTCTGAGGAAGAATAGCAGTTGCTAGATGAAGTCTGTGAAGAGTCCCTAGCAGAGAATTTATTTTTCCTCAATCAGTGATATAGTTGCACACTTGAGCCTGCCATTTTTATCCTCCCTAATTACTTATTTCTCTTCCTATGAACAGAAATTTCTTTACCATTCTCAATTGCTAGGCTCCAGAAAAGGAATTATCTCATTCATCGCAACGTGGCTTCAAACTTATTTTTATTGGGTGCCTGCAACTAGTTAAATTTGCTTAATTTAGCTAGTCCCATTTAATATTCCTTACTATGACTTTTAGGAAAAGAGTAAGGGATTTGTGATAAATTATGGATGTCAGTGAAATTCAGTTATTATTATATCTTTGCTTCTTTTCAGCCTGTTTCTGTCCCCTAGAAATCTGTGGAATCAATTTTCTGTGATGGCATCTCAAAATATTTTGTGGTTAGCTTTTAAAACACATCCTATTTGATTTCATGTTGGGCTTATAGATTTTTTAAAATATTCAATTCAGTTTTCCAACTACTCCCCTCCTGTTTAATACAGTTTTAAACCTCTTTTTTTTTCACGGTTTTCTTCTGTCATTTTTATGTTTGCCTTTCTCATCCATTTTTCCTACTTGATTGTTTTTCATTTAATACGGTAAACACACACAGAGCTGGATATCTTAAGAATATAGAAAATAACAGATATTTTTATTGTAACTTCACAAATTAGAGCAATAGTACCTATTTTTTATGTAAAAAAAAATGATCTTAGGTTTTTGAAGAGATTCGTGAAGCAGAATAGGGAAGAGTTTTATTTTATTGAGAGTTTTTCTCTTGATGAGGAGAAGAGCAGTGAAATAGGAATGAACTAAACCCCTAAGTATATGCTTGATGTACACAACCCATTGAAGGAGGATATAGTACAGTACAGGCACTTTAATTTTCTCTAGAACAAGGAGAGCAGACTGAAATGCTTAAGAGCAACTGGTTTGTGACATACATGAGTGAGGTAGGCAAACTGGGAAGACAATGAGTATTGGCAGACAGTGTGGACACCTAAAATGTTCCTACTTCTCTAAAAAGGGCATTCTCTCTGCAGCCCCAACAGATGTGGCCATGTGAGTCTGGTGTTGCCAGATCCTATGATTTTACAAGAGCAACTGGGAATCTGAAATGTTATGTAAAGTCTTCTGATTTTAAAAATCTTGACACATTAAAAAATAATCACCGCTAGCACCACAATACTGTGCAGGACAAAACAGACTTCTCTGCTGGTTAGAAATGGCACACAGGCTACCAGTTTGTAACCTTCACAGTTTTATGTATACAAGCACATACAAACTTAAAATCATGGGCTATTATTTTCTCTAGTAAGCATTTCAAAAGATTTATTTACATATTCCAAATTCAGCCAAATACATAGAATAGATAAATCCATAATAGATAAATCAGATAAATAGATATCAAAAGTTTACCTCTAGAATATGAAGATAATTTTTTGAGTAGTTTGGTATGTTGAAAGAAGCACTGAATTCTGAGTTATATATTTTCTAGCTGCAGCTTTGTTACTTGCTTTGTATGGCACCAGAGGAAAATCTCTTAGCTTCTCCTATAGTAGTATGTGTATGATATATGTTGTGAGTTGAATTGTCCCCCTAAAAGATATGTTGAAGTCTTAACCGTATCTATGAATGTGACTATTTGGAAATAGGGTCTTTGCAGTTGTAATCAAATTAAGATAAAGTCATTAGGGTGGGCCCTAATTCCAGTGACTGGCATTTTGAAAAGGAGAGACACATTTGAAAACACAGAGGAAACATAAGAAAGAGAGTCACGAGGACAAAACAAATTGCAGTGATATACTTACAAGCCAAGAAATGCCAAGGAATGCCAGCAACCAGCAGACTACTCAAAGAGAGGCATAAAACAGATTTATCCTTAGGAAAGAACCAACTGGGCTGACACCTTAATTTTAGCCTTCTAGACTCCAGAATTCTGAGAGAATCAATTTTTATTATAAAAACTACCCAGTTATATTTTAAACCACCCAATTTGTGACAGTTGATGATAACCCTGGGAAATTAGTACAGGATGCATGATAGAGAGGAGAGAAAAAGATAGTTATGAAGAATACTAATACAAGAGGCCATTTGGCAAATGATTTTACTTATATATTACTTAATATTATCCATTACAACCGTGAAAAATAGACACACACTCTCTCTCAAACACACACGCACACACACACACACATACACACAAACTTGCTCTCACTGTCATTCTCTTTGTCTTTCAACAAACTATGGCTTGGAGATGCTACCGATCTTGACTTCTAAATTGTAGGTTGCTCCTGACAGAGTGAGGACCAGATCTTTCTAAACTTAAGTCCATATTCTTGTTCACTGTACCATTCTATTGTGGTACTTTTCAAATAAAGAAAACTATAAATGTAAGATACAGACATTATTCTAGAGTCTACTTTTTGAGAAACTGAATATAAAAAGAGAAATCACAATAGAGAGAGCAAGAATACGTCACCCTAAATGGATACATCTCAATACCTTTTAGGTAGAAATAGATCTTGGAGAGTGCAGGACAGTTCTCCAGGTAGCTTTTAATGGACTCAGTCCCCCCTGCTTTTTTGCTTCTAGTACTCAAGAATAATGGCAGAATTTGCTGAGAATGCAGTATCTTGAGATAGAGAGAAATGCCTGAAATAGCCTAGGCTTTGCTCCTGTCCCTTTTAGGAAATACAACATCTTCAGTTACAGATTAACTGCCTGGGGCAGCCGAGGCTTTGTTCCTCACTCTTCTGGAAGTGGGATGTCATTCAAACCTTTGCCCATTGAGTTCCATGGCCCTTTAGATGTAGAACCCAGGGCAGACTGCCTTTTAAAACTGTCAGCTGTGAGGCAAGTGGGCCACTCACAGTCAAGGCTCCATCCATTCTAGGCAGCAGTTCCTTGAGGGACCTGTTTACAATGGATCTCAGACATCTGTTGTCCCTTGCTTCCTATTTGTAAATAATAAATCTCCTCATGTAACTTGTTGCTTATGAATCCGCTCTGTCTTGTCAAACTCAGACAAGTTGGTAACCAGTGCAAAGTGAACCAGCTTTGCAAATAGGATGTTAGGATAAGAAAATGAATATTCTAGATTTCTAGTGATTTAATAGCAGCAGTATTTTTAAATAAACTTATTTGTTATAAAATAACATAATACAATACAGAAAACATAAGTCTTGATCTTGATGAATTCAAAAGGTGAACATACTCCTGTGACTTTCACCAATATAAAATATTAGAATATTAAACTTCCATTCCTTCTACTCATTTTCTATTCTCTCCTCCATAAATTTAATTAATAACTTGATTTCAAACTCCCAAAACTAATTTTGCTTGTTTTTGCTATCTGGATAAGTGTTATAATTCAGTATGTTCTACTCTGTGTCTGCCTTACTTTGTTCAACTTTATGTTTGTGAAATCCATCAGTGTTACATGCAGCAGTGATTTTGTTCATTGTCAATGCTAAATTCAGTTTAATAAATATACCAATATTTATCTGTCTAGTCAACTGTTGATAAACATTTGTGTTGTTTTCAGTATTGAACTCTTACAAATAATGTCTTAGAAACATTGTGCATGTTATTTGTTGCAAATATATACACAATTCCACTGGGTTCATGCCTAGGAATGGAATTGCTGGATCATGGGTTAATTTTAGTAGTTGTTGACAAGCAGATTTCCAAAGTTGTTACTATTTATACACTGAAAAACAGTGTGTGAGAGTTTATTTCTTTCTGGCCAACAAAATTTATCAGTCATTTTAATTTTAGATATGCTAGTTCGTTTTACTGGTATCTCATTAACATTTTATCTTTTATTTTCCAGATGACTGATTATTTTAGGTACCTATTTATATATTCATAGACCATTAGGATATCCTCTTTCAAAAAGTGGCCAATTCAAGTCTTTTGCCCATTTTTAAATAATTTGATTAACTGTCTTTTAAAATCAATTTAGGGACTCTTTACATTTTCTGGGTATGATTGTGCAGTTATATGTATTAAAATGTTTTCCCCTACTCTGTAATTAGCCTTTGTTCCTTCTTCTTTTTTTTTGATAAACAGAAAATTTAATGTTAATGTAATTCTATTTATTAATATTTTCCTTTGTAGTTATTGTTTTATGTATCCTGTTTAAGAAAATCTTCCTATCTTGATATATATTTTCCTGTGTTACATTGCAAAAAGTTTTTAATTTTAATCCTTCACACTTAGATTAATATTTCCTCAGGGATGATGTTTTTGTCCATAGGAATATCCGATTAGTCCAGAATTATATATTGAAAAGGCTACAAGGAATTCATTATTCTATAGTGTCAACTTTATCAAATTCTATTTGATAGATTTTATATTTTATATCTATTTTATATCAATATTTATCTTTTTTGTCTCAATGAGCTTTTATAATGAATCATAACATCGTGTAGCTTTTAATAATTCAGCATTATGCATGTTTATTATCATTCATATATGTATATTGTGTTAGATTAAATTAATTCCTTTCTAATTCCAATCTGCTAATATTGTTGAAATCCATCAAATACTATTTCAATATTTATTGAAATCATCATATAATTTGTCTTATTTCTTTTGTTAATGTGATGAACTACACTAGTTATTTTTGAAATTTTAACCATTCTTAAATTCCTGGCATACACTTTTCTTGTTCATCATATATTATTCTTTTATTGATTTTCTTTGGTAATATTGTATATAGGATTTCTTCCTAAATCCAGGAAGAGTTACCCACAATTTGTGAGCAAGGTCACACTATATTTATAAAACAAGATCTAAAGTATTGCGGGTTTTTTCCTATTCTCTAGAAGAGTTTATTAAATAATTTTTTTTCCTCATCAAATGCTTAGTAGAATATTCACTAGCAAAATCACCTAAGCTTTCATTTTTTTTCTATTCATAGAGGATTTTTACAGATGCTCCATTTTCCCTGGTATAAGTAATTTTTTTTTCTGTCTTTTTACCTTTATAAATCTCACTAGGGAGTTATGAATTTTAATTATATTTCATAGGAATCAATTCTTGTTTTCTTTTTACTGTACTTTTGTTTCTATATAATTAATTTCTGCTACTTTAGTTATTTCTCCTCCATTTCCTTTGGGTTTACTACAATCTTTTAAGTTCTTACTCAGTTCTTGAGGTATATAGTTAGAACTTTAATTTTCACTGTCTTCTTATTTAATCTCTTCATCAAAGATTACACATTTTTCTCTTAGTATGACTTTAGCTGCACCCCAGCAGTTCAGATATGTAGTATTTCATTAGTATTTAGGTAAATTATTTTTCGTTGCTAGTTGTGATTTCTTTTTCATCCATGAATACTAAGACTTAACTAGGAATTTTTTGTGATCTGTAGATACATGACCTAACTTTCAAATATTGGGTGATTTTTTTCCTTGATACTACCCATGCAAAATTCATATTCCTTATGATATCAGCTCTTTGAAATCTGTTGAAACTTACTTTAAGGACTTGTATTTGTTAATTTTTGTACATGTCACACATGCCCTTGAAAAGAATGTTTGCTCTACAATTTAAAGGAGCAAATGTTTTATGTCTGCCAAATCAAGTTTATTTACCATGTACTTTATATATTCTAAATACTTTATGTTCGGTAAAAGTTTCTTTATATATTTTGTTATAAATAAATATCCTTCATGTATATTTTTTCTTTATATATTTGTGTAAGTTGTTTAATAAAAAATTAGATTGTCACATATTCCTGGTAGATGAATATCTTAAACATTATGTTATATCCCTTTTCATCTGTAGTGATATTGCTTGCCTTAACGTTCATTTTATCAGATATTAGTGTCGCTAACCCTGATTCCTTTTGGTTAGTTTTCATAAGGCATATCTTTTTTATATTTTGCTTAATCTTTCTGTATGTTTTAATTTATTATACTTCTTTTATAAATTGCATTTGGTTGACTTTTTTAATTTCATATGAAAATCTTTGGGTTTTACTTGAAGTTCTTTTTCTATTTACATTTAAAGTCATTACTGATATATTTGAGTATATATCTAGTATCTTACTATTTATGGTTTTATGATCTCCTTTCTTGCATTACACTTAATTAGCCAATTATTTGTGTTACTTA
>CAUYNB010056944.1:0-76915 GCA_963574225.1 Lagothrix lagotricha
GGTTTGGGGGTACATGTGAAGAACATGGAAGATTGTTGCATAGGTACACATATGGCAGTGTGATTTGCTGCCTTCCTCCCCATCACCTATATCTGGCTTTTCTCCCCATGCTATCCCTCCCCAACTCCCCACCCCTCACTGTCCCTTGACCATTTATTAAACAGGGAATCCTTTCCCCATCACTTGTTTTTGTCAGGTCTGTCAAAGATCAGATGGTTGTAGTTGTGTGGCATTCCTTCTGAGGCCTCCGTTCTGCTCCATTGATCTATATCTCTGTTTTGGTACTGGTACCAGTACTATGCTATTTTGATTACTGTAGACTTGTAATATAGTTTGAAGTCAGGTGGTGTGATGCCTCCAATTTTGTTCTTTTTGCTTAGGATTGTCTTGGCTATTTGGGCTCTTTTTAGGTTCCATATGAAGTTTAAGACGGTTTTTTCCAATTCTGTGAAGAAAGTCAATGGTAGCTTGATGGGGATACCATTGAATCTATAAATTACTTTGGGCAGTATGGCCATTTTCATGATATTGATTCTTCCTAACTATGAGCATGGAATATTTTTCCATCTGTTTCTGTCCTCTCTTATTTCCTTAGGCAGTGGTTTGTAGTTCTCCTTGAAGAGGTCCTTCGCATCCCTTGTTAATTGTATACCTATGTATTTGATTCTCTTTGTAGCAATTGTGAATGGGAGTTCACTCATGATTTGACACTCTATTTGTCTATTATTGGTGTATAGGAATGCTTGCAAATCTTGCACATTGATTTTGTATCCTGAGACTTTAGGAAGTTGCTTATCAGCTTAAGGTGATTTTGGGCTGAGACAATAGGGTTTTCTAAATATACAATCACGTCATCTGCAGACAGGGACAATTTGATGTCCTCTCGTCTTACTTGAATACGCTTTATTTCTTTCTCTTGCCTGATGGCCCTTGCCAGAACTTCCAATACTATGTTGAATAGGAGTGGTGAGAGAGGGCATCCTTGTCCTGTGCCAGTTTTCAGAGGGAATTCTTCCAGTTTTTGCCCATTCAGTATGGTATTGGCTGTGGGTTTGTCATAAATAGCTCTTATTATTTTGAGATACGATCCATTGATACCTAACTTATTGACAGTTTTTAGCATAAAGGGCTCTTGTATTTTGTCAAAGGCCTTCTCTGCATCTATTGAGATAATCATGTGGTTTTTGTCTTTGGTTCTGTTTATGTGATGGATTACATTTATAGATTTGCATATGTTGAATCAGCCTTGCATCCCAGGGATGAAGCTGACTTGATCGTGATGGGTAAGCTTTTTGATGTGCTGTTGGATTCAGTTTGCCAGTATTTTGAGGATTTTCACATCAGTGTTCATCATGAATATTGGCCTGACATTTTCTTTTTAGTTGTGTGTCTACCAGGTTTTGATATCAGGATGATTTTGGTCTCATAAAATTCTTTAGGGAGAATTCCCGTTTTTTATATTGTTTGGAATAGTTTCAGAAGGTGTGGTACCAGCTCCTCTTTGTATCTCTGGTAGAATTCTGCTGTGAACCCCTCTGGTCCTGGACATCTTTTGGTTGGTAGGCTATTAATTGCTGCCTCAATTTCAGACCTTGTTATTCATCTATTTAGGGATTTGACTTCTTCCTGATTTAGTCTTTGGAGGCTGTGAGTGTCCAGGAATTTATCCATTTCTTCTAGATTTACTGGTTTATGTGCATAGAGGTGTTTGTAGTAATCTCTTATTTTAGTTTGTATTTCTGTGGGATTGGTGGTGATATCCTTTTTATCTTTTTTTATTGCATCTATTTGATTCTTGTCTCTTTTCTTTATTAGTCTGGCTAGTGGTCTATTTTGTTAATCTTTTCAAAAAACCAGCTGGATTCATTTATTTTTTTGAAGGTTGTTTTTGTCTCTGTCTCCTTCACTTCTGCTCTGATCTTAGTTATTTCTTCTCTTCTGGTAGCTTTTGAATTTGTTTGATCTGGCTCCTCTAGTTCTTTTAATTGTGACATAAGGATGTTGATTTTAGATCTTTCCTCACTTCTCTGGTGGGCATTTAGTGCTATGTATTTCTCTCTACATGCTGCTTTAAATGTGTCCCAGAGATTCTGGTATGTTGTGTCTCTGTTCTCCCTGGTTTCAAAGAACATCTTTATTTCTGCCTTCATTATTTATCCAATAGTCATTCAGAGGCAGATTGTTCAATTTCCATGTGGTTGTGCAGTTTTGAGTGAGTTTCTTAATCTTGAGTTCTAATTTGACTACACTGTGGTCTGAGAGACTGTTATGATTTCTGTTCTTTTGCATTTGCTGAGGAGTGTTTTACTTCCAATTAGGTGGTCAATTTTAGAGTAAGTGCGAAGTGGTGTTAAGAAGAGCGTCTATTTTGTGGATTTGGGGTGGAGAGTTCTGTAGATGTCTATTAGGTCTACTCAGATCTTGGTCGAGATCTAAGTTCAAGTCCTGGATATCCTTGTTAATTTTGTGTCTTGTTGATCTGTCTATTATTGACAGTGGGGTGTGAAAGTCTCCCACTATTATTGTTTGGGAGTCTTAAGTCTCTTTGTAGGTCATTAAGAACTTGCTTTATGTATCTGGGTGCTTCCAGATTGTATTACGTGCATATGTATTTAGGATAGTTCTTCTTGTTGCATTGATCTCTTTACCGTTATGTAATGCAAAGGGCTTGATTTCATCTGAAGTAGGTCTGTGAACATGCTGAGAAATCAGATACGGGTGGTTTTTGGAGAAATGTAAGAAGATAATTTTCATGAATTTTGATGACCAAACTGTTATAATATACCCATATCTGTAAAACAGTTTTTAAAGTATATTCCCCCAGTATATGTGTATAATTTTGGCAATAAAGAATAAACTTGTACTTCTACTCTAGTGTTTGAAACATTGGAAACTATATTTTAAAATATCATTTAAAATGAAAAAGGTGCTTCTGGGTCAGATATAATATATTGTGGTAGGCCAGTGAATGTTCCACAACAGATGACGATAACAGATAATTTCTAAAAATCAAAATTTTGAGAATATCAGAGTACTCTACATGAGTGAAAACTAGGTGAAATAAAATCAAAGAGACTTTCCTAGGAGAGCTACAATCTCTTGAACTCCAGCTTTTTTCTTTCCTGGTGGCATTTAGAAAACAAAGGTATGAGATAAGAATAACTTGGTTTAGATAGAGGGTCTCTGCGAGGGGAAAGAGAAGCCAGCAGAGCTTTTAACAGTTGCATAGTTTTAAATTTAGATTGACACTTGAGGAATCCCACATATATGGCTGGCATTCACTCTGACATATTTGCAGACTTGTGGGGTGGTATGGGAGACTGGAAACTGAGTTGGAAACATCTTTAAAGGAGAGTGAAATATTCTGTATTTTGAAACATCCTTCTGGAGGAACTGCTTACTTATCTCTGCCTCAAGATACGTGTTGAATTTTGAACTCCATGGCCTGAAAGACTAAAAAGCTATACTCAAAACATGTTAATGGGGGAAATGAGTCTCCTACAATGTTTCAGAGCCAAGGAAGCAGAGATTAGGTAAGAACACAATCAAAATTTAGATGAAAACGTAGTTAAAACCCAAATTCACCTGGACCACCATTTCTTTTTCTTTCATCACTTTAAAGAATTCATTACACTCTCTTCTTGCTCTCATCATTTCTGAAAAGAAATCTGAAGTAATTTTTATTTGTACCTAGATAGGTAAGCAATTATTAAATCTTCTGACTTATTTCAATATTTTCTGTTTGTGTTTGGTTTTTTGAAAATTGAATATGATATGCCTAGATGTAGACTTTTTAATGTTTATCTTGTTTAGTGTTCTCTGAATTATGCTAATCTGTGGCTTGGTGTGTGATTAAGTTTGGAAAATTTTGAGCCGTTATTATTATTATTATTATTTGAGATGGAGTCTTGCTCTGTTACCCACGTTGGAGTGCAGTGGTGTAATCTCGGCTCACTGCAACCTCCACCTCCCTGGTTCAAGCAATTCCCCTACCTCAGCCCCCCTAGTAGCTGGGATTATAGGCACATGCTACCATGCCTGGCTAATTTTTTGTATTTTTAGTAGAGATGGGGTTTCACCACATTGGCCAGACTGATCTCAAACTCCTGACCTCAAGCAATCTGCCTGCCTCGGCCTCCCAAAGTGTAGTGTTGGAATTACAGGTGTGAGCCACTGTGTCTGGCCTTGAGTCATTATTACTACACTTTTTTGTGTTCCTTTTTATCTCATCTCCTTCTGGTTTTCCTTATGGTACATGAATGTTACATCTTTTGTAATCATCCTAAGGTTTTTGGATCTTCCATTACTTTTTTGCTCCTATTGTTCTTTTCTTTTTACTTTTTTTTTTTTTTTTGAGACTGTTTCCCCTTGTTGCTCCGGCTGTAGTGCAATGGTGTAATCTCGGCTCACCACAGTCTCTTCCTTCCGAGTTCAAGCAGTTCTCCTGCCTCAGCCTCCTGAGTAGCTGGGATTACAGGCATACGCCATCACACCTGGCTAATTTTGTATTTTTAGTAGAGACAGGGTTTCTCCATGTTGGTCAGGCTGGTCTCGAACTCTCAACCTCAGGTGGTATGCCCACCTGGCCTCAGAAAGTGGGAATACAGGCATGAGCCACCACACCCAGCGCTATTGTTCCTTTTTATGTTTGCTTGGCTGTGTTCAGTGTTCTGATCAGGGCATCCAAAGCATTCTTCATTTATGTTCACAGAGTTTTTTATTTATAACATTTTATTTTAATTCTCCCTTGGTGTTTTTACCTCTATGCTTATGTTACCAATCTGTTTTTGCCTATTGTGCATGTTTGTTCATTAGGGATTTTAGTATATTAATCACAGTTATTTTTGTTTACAAGCCCGATAATTCCGAAATCTCTGCTATCTGTACCTGTCTCTGGTTCTGGAACTTGCTTTGCCTCTACAGACTATCCTTTAGCATGCCTTGCAATTTCTTTTTCTTGAAAGCTGCGCATAATGTAGCAGGTAATAAGAACTAAGTCCATACTAAATAGGACTTTGGCGTGAAGTATATGTTTAGCTAAGAGTTAGGCTGTGCTTAATGTTTGATGTAGGTGTCAGAAGTTTCTTCTAGACTTAATTCCTTTGTCTCCCTTGTTGTGTTTGTGTTTACGTAGAAACTGTATCTTTCACCTCTCTGTGTTATAAATCTATTATTACTGGATTTCTGTAGAAAGTATATTTTTCACTTCTCTCAGTTATAATTCACTGTTACTACGCTGGGCTCTGTTGATGTGGTAATAGTCACGGAGTAGGCAAAGCTTTCTACAGTTTGTGTTTTATTTAAATCTGAGAATTTTTTTAGTAGGCCTGAGTCCCTGGGATGTGACTTTCAGAAGAGGTTCTTAGCCTTTGTTTTTTTCCTCTCTTTATTTGAAACATGAAGAATAGCATGAGCTGGAGTTGTTTTATTGCCCTTCTAGGTCAGATAAGGCTGTGGTAAAGTAGTTTGCCTTCAGGGTAGGCCTTTGATATGGAGAATTGAATGTTCCAGGCATATTTCAAAGTGTTTACTTTTTCTTTGTGTGTTTTCTGAAGTGGTTACTTTTCCTTCTCCCTACCAGAAGCACAGAGGATCTTTTCTCTGATCTTTACCAGGAGAACCATGTGGGGTTTCTGGAGGTAAAACTTGTAAAAATGTGAGCAATCTTCCAACAGTTGTCCTGCCAGGAATTTTTAACCCTCAAACTAGTCATGCACAATCTCCAGCAATTTGTTAACTAACATTTAAGTGTTCTTATAAGTTATTAGCTCCAGCACCTTATTCTTCCAGTAAGGTGAACTCAGCTCTGATGTTCTATTTGTTTGTCTCTCTAATTTTCAGGATTTGGGGTTGTCCTGTTATCCCAGTTCTCTGCTAGTTGTAAGAATAGCAGGTGATTTTGTTCAGCTTTTTCCTCATTGTGAGCATAGGAGTGATGACTTTTAAGCTATTTAAATATCATAGCTAATACTGAAGACTTTTGGATGATTTTCAACAGAAATTATGGAAGCCAGAAGACAGTGGAATAACATATGTAAAGTACTGAAAGAAAAAGTTAAGTATCAACTCAAAATTCTATATCCAGCAAAAATATATTTATAAAGCAATGAATGCATAGTTAAAATGTTTTCCAACTATGAGAAATTCTGTAACCAGCAAGTGCACACCAAGAAATAAAAAATGAATAAAGGAAGAAAGATCCTAAGTCAGAAGTATAGAAGTACAGGTGGAAAAAAAAGTAAAGGGTATTATAAAGGTTACAGATTTAGGCAAATGGAAAATTTTTTAAACTTCATGCTTGTATGTGTGTGTGTTCGCATATAAGACATTTTATAGGAAGTGGAAAATTTCTAGTTTAAAACATATTGTAATTTAAAGATGCATATTGAGAATGTTAGGCTAATGACTAGTATAGTAGCATAAAACTGTAAAATATAAAGCTTAAAAATGAGAAAAAAATGATTATTGAAAAGGAGGAGGTTGAAATAAGCACATATACAAGTTGTACTATTTTATTTTGCATTCTACTGTATCATCTTGTGCATCCATTTTGATTCACATATTTCAGTTTGGAGACCATTGGTTAAAAGAGTCCAGTATTAGACTCTGAAATCCTGAATGCACTTGATTGTTCCTCTTCATGTGCTATGTTGAATATTCTCTTTGTTTAAACAATAATTATTTAAGAAGTGGTTGACATTTATTTTGCAAAAAGAGCTTCATATTAACAGTATATTTTAAGCAAATAAATATCAAATGTAGATGGCTAGTCTACACTTCTACAATGATTCTATAGTAACAGTTGCAATTGCAATTAGTACACCAAAAGTCAGGTCACATATGAGACTTAAATTTATAAAATTATTGCTAGTTTTTGTTGCTTTCCAAAATAAATGTAAAGTATAAATAATTTTGGATTACATTAAAAATGTCATCTGTAACATTTACTAACTGGTATTAGTGCCAAAACCTTGAATTTTCTGTGAACTTTACATTAGTAAATGTAGAAATGAAATTTTTATGTGAGGCTCTTTGTACTAAATTATTTTCTGTGGCTGTGATGAAAAATTTAGGAAATGTGTTCTTTTATTATGTTTTATTCATTCAAACAATATTTGTAAAAATACTTACAAATCACAGTGAGGGAGTAAATCAGATGCTTGAGAAGTATTCCAGTGCTATTCTGATTGCTAAGTGATCACCAGTATGTTTTCTAGCTTATATAGAAGATTGGGTAACTGCTAATGATTGTTTCTTTTGAGAGATAATCCATTTTCTAGTGAAATGATCAGGGAAGGTTGTGAAGAAGTGACTTTTCTTACTTTTAAAATATGTATTGAAACCTTTTCACATTTAATGATAATTATCCAGTGAGATTTTTCATTATAGGAAGGAAACCCATATATTTAGAACAAAATATAAAAATTCTCTTTCAGTCTCCCCCAATTGCTATCTTCTCAGAGATAATCACTTATCAGATTCTGGTGTACATTTCTAACCAGGCAATCACACATTCTGCAAACAAGATAGTGGTAGCTCTTCTTTTCCAATGTTTATACTAATTGTATTAGACTTGTCCTATGTACCCCTTTAGGTCCTCTGTGGTTCACCTGTCCCAGTCTTGCATAATGTCCCCCACTGTTCACTCCTTGCCCAACTTCATGATTTCCCTCTTAATAATAAGGTATAAGATACTAGACATTTTCAAGCATGTGAAAACCAAAAGTTTGGCGATATTAACTCCCAATGAGAAACCAGTAAAGCATAGGAGTTAATGGGTGAATCTTAACTCCATTCCATTCTCCAAGACTACACTTTATGAAGATAGCACTGTAGACAGAGCAACCAGTTGTGCTTGATTGCAAATAGTGGCCAACTCAGTAATGCAACTTTGTATCGTTTGTTTTGTTGTTCTTGTTTCCTAAGTCATTCCTGCTTCTCTGTGATTCTACAGCTGTCTCTCATACACACTGGTGAAGCGTTCTAGGACCTTCAAGGATAGCAAAATCCAAGGTTACGCAAGGTTTTCACGGTCAACCAACTGTACTTCTGACAAAATAGTAGCACATCAATTTTTGCCTCAAGGTTTGCTTCTTTGGAAATCTAAGCTAAGACACCACTCACCACTATTTGCTTGTCCTTATTACATTGACTGGGACCTCTAGAAACATGCTTGTTTGTGTTTTTGTTTGTTGTTTTTTTGAGCTGGAGTCTTGCTCTGTCACCTAGGATGGAGTACAGTGGTGTGATTTCAGCTCACTACAACCTTTGCCTCCTGGTTTCAAACGATTATCCTACCTGAGCCTCCAAAGTAGCTGGGATTATAGGTGTTCATCACCACACCTGGCTAATTTTTGTATTTTTAGTAGAGATGGGATTTCACCATGTTGGTGAGGCTGGTCTTCAACTCATGACCTCAGGTGATACGTCCGCCCACCTCAGCCTCCCAAAGCGCTAGGATTACAGGTGTGAGCCACCAACCCTGGCCTAGAATCATGTTTTAAAAAGGTGGTTATGATAGAGATTTCTTGAAAGTCTGAAAACAACTTTATTGGCCTATTCATTGAACTTATAATTTTTATGTATAGACTTATAAATTCACAGTATTTATATTCTAAAATGTAAAAATTTTTGCTGTGGCTTTAGTTGTGATGAGAAGTCTAATGTCAATTTTGCTTTATTTTTTAAGGGATCATACGCTATTCCTTTTAGAAGACTTTAGATTTTTCTTTTTGTCCTCAGCTTATTACCTTCATTCTTTTTATTCTTAACTTTAATGGAAGATATCTTTATATAAGTCTTTAGCTCTATAATATATTCCAATTTCGTTTCTGATATTCTTTTTCCATCTGAAGACTTGAGTCTTTCTTCAGCCTGAAAATAAAATATTCTCTGGGGCTTCTCACTTTTAAATTTCTTCCTTTCATTCTTTCCTTCTAATAATTCTCTGGGGACTTGATGTTGGAGTTCCTAAATACATACTTTGTGTCTTTCAAACTTGACATTAACAGTTTTCATCTCTTTGTGATTTGCCTCTATATTCTAGAAATGTATTTGATTTTAATTTTCACAGTACTGATTTATTCTTCATCCGTTTATTCTATTGTTTGGCTTTTTCAGTAAGTTTTTAACTTTGGCAGTGCTATTTATTTTTTCTAATATTGATTCTTTTTCATAGTCTCATCTTTTCTTATTAGTCTTGTGGTATTAATAGCAACTTCCCCAGTCACTTTGAAAAATTATAATTTTTAAGTTTGTGTTTCTTTCTTAATATTCCTTTTCTATGGGCTTATTTGTCCTGTTTATTTTTTTCAGTCTTTCTGTTTCCTGCTGTTTATTTTCCATAATGACAGATAAACCTTAATCATTGGCTAGGTTTTGCTTAAGCAATCAGGAGTATTTTTGATTTCTATAGATGGAATGCCTGGGAATGATAAAGCATGCTGAAACAAGATCTCTATCGTCCATTTCTAATCTCTGTTTTCTTATAGGTTCTTTTTATTTTCAGACAGCAATATCATAGTAGCAGATACGGCCTCTGCCAATTCCAGGCTGGTATAATACCATCTAACAACACCGAAACACAAGCTTTGCTTTTGACAACTTCAGCAAATATTCCAGAAAATAATCTGTTCAGCCTGATTTAGATCACATACCATAAGTTCATTATAAAAGAATTAACAAGAAAATACATGTTAATTATAACACATTTCTGTCCTAAATCAAACATAATAGTCTTTTCAAAAATAGTCCTCCCACTCTTATTTCAAACTAACAGATAGATCTTTTCAAAGTCTTGGGTTATAGAAATCAATCATTTTTTTCCAATGAGATTTAAAAAGTAAATGTTTCTTTTTCAAATTGCTGTCACTCTTTTCCTTGCAACTCAAGGCTTTAAAATTTTGCCTTTTGATATATTATGATATCACAAACAAGTTTTTTTTCTATTAGAATAAATGCCAAGATATTAGATAGTTCTCTTCATAGAACACAGATGAAAGGGCGAAATTCTGTGAAAATGTAAAATGTTGCCACTTATTTACATCTTCCGTATTTGAGAGTTCATTCCTCACCCTACATGGAATACTTGAACAAAATACATACTGAAAACTATAAGAAATCATATTTTTTAAAGTGTGATTGATTTATAAGTTCATGTTTATTACAGGGTTTAGTTTAAGTTCTATAAACTTAAAAAGATCATATATAACTTATGACTTCAAAGAATGGTTATTCTGTATAATCTCATCCACTTACAATCAAATCTATAAATTATTCAAAGTTTAAAACATCAGTAGAGTTATAGATTAAATTGTATTGATTTAGGATAGGAGGATTAGCCTATTGGAAAGGGAAATATTTTCAGTACAAAGAGATTGTTACCAACTAGTGAGAAGTTGAAGAAAGAACTGTGGAGATCAGCATGAACCTGGGACAATTGCATAAGGAGAAGAGCTCTAACCTAGAGATAAAAAGCCTATTTCAGAAAAGGATCAAAGTGCTGATGAGAGAAAAACTGCAAAGAGCAAATTGCTGGAGGAGATCATAGAAATAAGCTCTCTCCTCTTGAAATGAACTTGCTGAAATTTTGTTGTACCATTGAAAAAATGCTTTAAATACATCATTGAAGGGTTTCTTCAGAGACTCTATCTAACAGCCAAAAGTTCTTTGGTTGAAAGAGGGAGAAGAAAAGGTTTTATTATGTAATGTGCTATGCTTGCTTTGGAAAACTTTTCAGGAATTGAAACATCTATTGTGTACATATACAAAAAAATGGTACACAGGGACAGACTCTAGTAAGCAAACAATGCTAATTCAAACGAGGAAAAAAAGTGCATTCTGAGGTACAGGCTGGAAGATGGATATAATAGAATGTAGGATACTCTTGACATGATAGATTTAACACACTGCTTAAGGTGATTGTTGAGAGATTCCATAGGTCTGTGTATTATTTCATTTCTGCTGCTGTATAAATTACCTCAGACTGGGTACTTTATATAGAAAAAAGATTTATTCAGCTCATTGTTGTTGAGACTGCGAAGTCCAAGAACGTGGTCGTGGCATCTTGTGAGGCCTTCTCGTTGCTTTATTTCATGGAAGAAGGATAAATGAACGTGCAAGGCAGAGAGAGGAGAAATTGGGTCAAACCTGTTCTTTTTATCATGAGCCCAGTCCCAAGATAACTAACCCATTCCTGTGATAGCAGCATTAATCTGTTCTTGAGGGCAGAACCCTCATACTCTAATCATCTCTTAAAGGTTCCATATCCTAATACTGTGATTCTGTCGATTAAATTTCAACATGAGTTTTGAAGGGGACATTCAAATGATAGAAGTCTATATTATACAGTAATTTGTAATTTAGCTAATTATGAGCTTGAGCAACTAAAAGCAAAAGGCTAGAGTGTAGAAATGAGCTTTAGGCAGTGAGTGAGGTGAAACTGAACATTCATATTTTGTTGTGGATTTATGTTCTCACATGTACAGCATACAAAATTCCAGTAGAGTGCTAAAAAACACCCTCTATTTCTTTATAAAAATGACTCTGGAATCAAATCCAGATGTCAGTAGTGGAGCTTTACTAAAAGTATTAATGGTTTTATCCAGAAATTAACAGTTTCAATAAATAAAAAATGAATATGTCAAACTATATGGTGACATGAAAATTTAAAGTTATCAATCCTACCATAAGTACTATATGAAAACAAGAAAAACTGATTGTGAACCTGATTCAGCAAATGTTCCAAATAGTACAAAATTTGTTCTTACTGTGAAAGATAAAACTTTAGTAAAAACTGAAAAAAGCAATTAACTTGTAATATGAAACATGTGACTTTAGAGGAAAATGTGCTTTTGGAGACATGTATTTTAATAGCTGTGTAAATACGCTGTGGTCCCATATTATAGATGCATTTAAAGTCTGAAGGTATCATTGACATTTTTCAGTTATATTTCATTTTATTTTTAAAAATAAAATTCATGCTTCTTGAATTTGAGAAGGTCTCGGAAAGCACTTTACCAGAATTTGAAGGGTGTCCTATATTCACTTACCATTATCAGGAAGAATTCATAATGTAGTATAAATAAAACATGATTGGAATCCAGGAAATCTGGATTGTAGGCTTGATTTTACTATGGGCTAGATGTGTAATTTAGTTCAGCCCATATGATCTTTTCCTGCTTTGTACCCTTTCTCTTTTAACTGCAGGGAGTGAAGTAGTAAAAGCAGATAGAACTCTTCTAAGTTGCTGTGCTTCCTCTGATGTTCTTTGTACACAAAAGAAGTTATCACTGTCCCGAAGTGTGTGCAGATGATTATAAGCCACTTCAGCTGCTCCTCACTTTGCATGTTGGCAGCACTACAACTAAAAAAAGCTTTTCTGCCATGAGATGAGTAAGAGATTGAGATCCATCTACTCTGTGAGCAGACTGGCTTCTCTTCTCTCTGCCATACGCCCTCAGAATGAGTGGGATGTGACTGCCAAGCCAAACTTGATGAAACTGTGTATTTGAACATTAGCCTAAAATACAGAAAAAGTTAAATGCTATTACAACTGCCTACAGTTCCATCTACCCTTCAACTAAGTATTCATTGATGGGATTCTGTCATTTTAATACATTTTGGTATGCAAATATTTCTGTAGCTTTCCCCTTCATCCTTTTATCCTTGAAAATAATGTTTATGGCATTTTCTTTGATCTTTGAAGACATATAAAGAGGAGGAAGTAATGGGTCTGATAATGCAAATCACTTATGCTCTATATTCATCTGTGACTTTTGTTAGAATTAAAGAAGAGCAAGAGCTCTAGAGCTCGTGTCAACCCTGTGCCTTTGCCTAAAGTCCCAAGACAGATGTCATGATAAAGTTTTATGATACATTTAATTTTAAAGGGCAGAAACTTTTATAATGCTTCTTGATAGCTAAGATGTTGAATCACTAAAGTAGAGTGAGTTTTTCAGTCAGGCTTCAAAGATCCATTCGGGTCTGACCACATCTGTGAATCTGGGCTGTTCCTGCTGAGCAGATGTGGTTGCTCTTTCTCCCTGTTCCCTGTTCCACAGTCCATTTTGGATACTTGCACTGTAGCACCATCAGTATTAAATAAAATCTGTCTACTTATCTGTTTACAAATACAACAGAGCAGTATTTGAAGACAGACATGCTCATTTTTTTCTAATCTAAAGGCTAGAAGCCACCTAGCACATAGTAGGTTCTTAGTAAATGCAGGTTGAATAAAGGTGTGGGCAGTGCTTCCCAAATTCTAGTTGTACCCTCTGGGATTTCTGTTACAGATATTCAATAGACGATGGTGGCGCTTTGCCCAACAAATTGTCAGAATTTAAGAGACTTTGAGGTTGTCCTTCTGAAAATGAGAGAACAGTATTCTAGCTAATGTTTATTATAGCAAATATTCATATAGAGCCTTATTTTTGACAGGCTATGCCCTAAATTCTTTACATGTGGTAACTTATTTAGTCCTTACTCAAACATATGTGAAAGATAGCATTATGATTCCCACTTCACAGATAAGGAAACAGACACTGAAAGACTAAATAACTTCATCAATGTCATACAGAAATTGGTAGGCCCAGGATTCCAAGACATGCAATCTTGTTTCTGTGTTCATCTTCTTAACCATAATGCTCTGTTGCCTTGGAACTATGCTGCCATCAGCCAGGTGAAACCATACTTGCAGGATTAATAAAGCAGACAAATAATTAAGATTGGAATACATTATTCAGAGGAATCCTTAGTCAGTTATACTAGTTAATATATTTCATTTGAGGTTGTTGATATTATTTAAAAATAATTAACTCTATAAAATAAATACAAATGAAGTGCATTGTTAATCTAAGGTTGCCTAAAGGAATGGAAGAAAAGGAGAAAAAAAGCCAAAAGTAAACATGCACTTGGCCTTTATGGTAAAACACTTTGAATTTTCTAGGTCCAGAAGTTATTAGAGTATTGAGCAAATTATAAATATACATTATGTGTTGTATTTTTTTTAACTGAAAAAAAAATGTTAATAAAGCTGTAAGACTTAAGGGGGAATACCCTGAATTGCGGAAGGATTTCTTACTTCTTCAACCTCAGGTTCTTCTTGGTAAGCCCTAAGTATTATAAATTAGTATATCAGGACTTGACCTCAGGACTTGACAGGATATCTAGTAGTTATAAGTTAAATTCCTTTTAGTGAATAAATTACATCTTATTTACATTGAGAGCTAATTTTTGTTTTGCTTAAGAAAACAAAGTCATTTAAGGTGCTCTACATATAATAATTTTTAAATTTGGAAATTGAAGTTGATATTAACTTAGAAAGTTGTTTACTGAAGTTCAATAGATACTATATTTAGTATAGAAGATTTGCTGCACAATAGTCATCTGTGATAAATTACTTTTCTCTACAAAGTATTTCTCCACTATTGATACATATTTAGAGTATATGCTAACGAAACTGAACTAATACCTATACTGAAAATGGCATTCGCAGAGGCTGATTAGTTTTTAAACTGCTAAATACATTATCTAACAATAATGCTATGTAAAGCATTATGTTTGAAATAAATATTTTAAATTGCAGATTATGACTAGAGCAGTGAAATTATAAGATATTATACTCAATTCCATTGAATTCCATTGAGTGTAATATCTTATAATAATCTGAACTTCCCAATGCATTGAGAATAATAGAATAATTTTCAATGTTTAGGAAATCTGAATACTTGGTAAGGTCTCATTCCAGAAAATTCTGGGCAGCTACTTAAGTAGAAACTGTGGGTGTTTCATATCATGAAAATCAACTGACATTTAAAAATCTTATTTACCTGTTGGCATCTGGCATCTTTCCAACTATTGGTTTATTTCTCCTTCTGGTTGTGCGGCTCTTGCAATAATACAGGCTGCTGAAGGGTTTTCTTTGACCTGCCTGGCCGCTGCTTTTTAGTCTGTTTGCCAGTTCTGCAACCTTTAACCAGTCCGAAAATGTTGATATACCTCCACTTTCATAGCCCAGACAGCTTTTTCCTTTGGCAGGTATGTAATTTAACGTCTCCATTTGAATTACTCATTTATCTTTTTCCTCCTTCAAAAATGTCTTAATGAAACGGGTTACAACATCTATGTTCTTGGGTCATGTTCCCTGTATAGCCACGCATAGCTTAATGACAGGGATACATTCTGAGAAATGGATCATTATGAGATTTTGTCATTGTGTGAACGGCACAGAGTGTACTTACACAAACCTAGATGGTATAGTCTACCATGCACCTACGCTATGTGGTATAGCCTGTAGTTCCTAGGCTACAAACCTGTGCAGCATGTTACTGTCTTACTACTGTAGGCAGTTGTATCACAAGGGTAAGCATGTATCTAAACATAAAAAAATGTGTGGTAAAAATACGGCAGGAAAGATTAAAAATGGGCTGGGTATGGTGGCTCATGACTGTAATCCCAGCACTTTCGGAGGCTGAGGTGGGCCTATTGCTTAAGGTCAGGAGATCTAGACTGGCTTGGGCAACAGGATGAAACCCCATCTCTACAAAAAACTATAGAAAATTAGCCAGATGTGGTGGTGTGAGCCTGTAGTCTCAGCTACTAAGGATTCTGAGGTGGGATGATCATTTGAACCTAGGAGGTTGAGGCTGCAGTGAACCATGATGGTGCCACTGCACTCCAGCCTGGGTGATAGAGTGAGACCCTGCCTTAAATAAATAAATAAATAAATAAAATAAAAAGATAAAAAAAGATACATCTGTGTAGGACACCTACCATGAACGGAGCTTGTAGTACTGTTAGTTGCTGTGTTTCATGGGTGAAGGGTAACTGAATGTGAAGGCCTAGGACATTGCTGTCCACCACTGCAGATTTAAAAAACACTACACTTAGGCTACACTAACTTTATTTAAAAAATTTCTTCAATAAGAAATTATCTTAAGCTTACTGTAAGTCTTTTACCTTATAAAAGTTTTAATGTTTTTAACTTTTAGACTTTTTTGTAATACATTTAGCTTAAGACCCAACAGTACATATAGCTATACAAAAATATTTTCTTTATATCCCTATTCTATAAACCTTTTTTCTATCTTTAAACTTGCTTTACTGCTTTTTAAAAAATTAGAACTAAGACACAACGCACGCATTACCTTAGGCCTACATGAGTTCAGGATCATCAATTTCACTGTCTTCCATTTCCCCATTTTGTCCCACTGGAAGGTTTTCAGAGGCAGTAACAAGCATGGAGCTGTCATCCCCTATAATGGTAATGCTTTCTTCAGAAATACCTTTTGAAGGACCGCCTGAGGCTGCTTTACAGTTACTTTTTAAAAATATAAGCAGAAGTAGTACACTTGAAAATAGTAACACAGTAGTTTATCATCATTATCAAGTGTTACATACTGTACACATTTGTACGTGCTGTATTTTACGTGGCTGGCAGCACAGTATGTTTGTTTATAACAGTATCACCACAAACACGTGGGTAATGCCTTGTGTGATGATGTTACAACAGCTGTGATGTCACTAGGTGATAGGAAGTTTTCAACTGTATTATAATCTAATGGGACTACCACCACATGTGTATTTCGTCATTGAATGAAAGTTTGTTATGGGGTGCTTTACTATAGTTGATAATGGCACCAAAAGCCATTCCATGGCTTAAGCCAGAAATAAGGAATCGTTCTTTTCTCTTCTTCCTGTCTTATTGCGTCATCAATCACCGATAACTGTATATTCTACCATCGAAATATTGTAACATTTGTTCCATTTCTATCACTTCCTCTCTGTTCTTCCCTCATGCAAGGAGCAGCTTCTTTAGAGATTAATTTAGAATGATACTAAGAGTATTGCCTCCATTCCATCTTACAAACCCTGCATACTTTTTATCTGTATTCAATCCAATCACCAGTTACCACCAGATGTTGGAGCTCTACAGTTTATATTATTATTCTAGTCTTATCTCTGTATTTCTTTTGATATCCTCTAAGCAGACCTAAGCACCCACACATCTTTCCAATAGCAACTTCTAGGTCACCCTCTCTGTAATCAGAAAGCTTCCTTGTATCTTTAACCTCCTCTTAGAATATTTTTCTTTCATTCTTACCTTAAGTGAAATCTAGCCATTTACTAGGTTCATTTCTTCTTCTTTTTCACAAGTTGAGGTTGTTTTACTTCTTACTTACCACAGGATCTAGGTATATTGCTCAGATTTTCTTACTTTCCATTGTTACTTATAATCCGTTACTTCCTTGAATTCATTTATTTGAGATTTATTACTCTGGATAAAATACCCTATCCATCTCATTTCCACTGTCATCTAACAACTGACTTTTCACCAAGTTTGTTCTTGAAAGACTAAAACTTGATTTTCAGTTTTACTCCTGTCACTTTTCTTGATAACTTTAATATACACAAATTCTGTCCCCTGGCCTCTCAGCTTCCTGACATCCTGTCTTCCAGTGACCTTTACATTTATTCTATCACTGCCTTTCCCTTTTATGATAATATTCACAAGCCCTGTTATCACCAGACTTTAAAAATTGAGATCCAAAGTAATCCACTCTGAGGCAAACAACTTTATTTTTATAGCTCTTCTATCAGATATTTCTATAGCCACAAATATCTGGCGTCACTAAGCTCCCCATTGCATTGACTTCATCACTTTTTAAATATCCATCAGCTTCTTGGATCTGCCTTGCTTCTGTGGTCCATAAACAGTTTTCTCTTTTGCATATATTTTCAATTGGTTGTCTGTTTCTCTCTCTGTTTTACTCACCTAGAAAAAAGCCAGCTCTGGGTGAACCCTGCCACCTCTCTTTTCTGTGTCTAATGTGAACTGCAAAGCTTGGAGGACATTACCCAACTGAGCCAGGGGAACACCTATACATTTTGATTACATATTTAAGCTCATTAACTTAATACATTTTTAACTTATTGTCAGCATGGCCCAACAATCATATTAGATCACAAGCTGGCTGATTTCGTTACTATCTGAAATTGTTTCACACCGCTTTCTTGGTTATCAAACGTTTAATTATTCATCGGAAGCAGAAACTAGTTAGATTCTCTCCAATTTCCTCTTTCTCCTGGACTCACAAACTGACTACATTTTCCAGAGCCCTTTGCAGTTAGATGTAGCCACATTCCTGAGTTGCATCCAATGAAATGTAGGCAAATGTTACATCCATCGCTTTCAGATCTGACTCATAAAAATATCTTCTACACGCAATCCTCTTTCTTCATCTGCTGACTGAATAGAGAAGATTCTGAAGAACTAAAAGATGGTGAAGTCACAGGTTGCAAAGAACTGGGTCATGAGTGATTATGAGAAAGGTAACTTGTGTACACAATAAATACATTTTTGTTGCTTTGATCTTCTGGAAAAGCAGTGCATTAAACATTTTGTGCTTTTAAAAAATTTTTTAAATAACTGCTATTATTTATTCCAAGTAATCCAGTATCCTCTCGTTCTACCGTATTCTCAGACAGTGAACTTGTTACTTAATTCATCAAAAAAACTGAAACCACCAAAATGAGATTCTCTATATTTTCCATCCCTAAACTTGAAACCTGCTTATATTTGTGTCCATTTTTTCCCTTCTTCCTTTCTTTTGCAACAGAATAACCAGCCCTCCTTATTTTCAAGGACAATCACTGTCCTCTGGGTCCGTCCTTTGAAATTTTTCAGAAAAGTGTTTTCCTTTACTTTGTTATCTCCATTATCACCTTCAGTATTAGTGTTCTAGATATATAGGATCCTTCACATCAGCATAGAAACATTCTCCAGTTTCCACTATTTTAATAAAAACCTGGCTTTAAGTCTACATGTCCTTTCCATTATGCATTTCTCTTTTTCACCTTTTCTCTGTCTTATTCATTACCAAACCTTTTCAATTAATTTTCAACATTTATCCTCTTTCTTACATTTACTTACCTTGTTTCAACCCATTGGTTTTATAATTTTTTACAGGGTAGGGTGAGGGAACCAGAACATTGTAGAAAAACACAAAGAAGAAAATAATAATTTACATTTCGACCATTTGTAATTAGTGATATTTAACATTGTGAGGTTTTTCCTTCTGTGTTTTATTATTTTTTACAAATCGCTTTATTGTTTCTGCAAAAGTGGTAAATACTAATAAATTATAAAGTTTTCAAAGCATGCACAGAAATTATAAGAATGAAAGTTTTGAAAAAATCTGAATAGCACTCCTTCCGAATTACCTTCATGTACACAAAGCAAATATAAATGTCATTCTGTACATAAACAAATGACTGACTGATAAAAATATTTTTTAAAATAAAATTATACTATCTACATTCTTTCATATAAAATATAGTTTTCATTGAATTTTATTACCCTTAATTTGTTTCTATATTAGTGTTATATACACTGTATACTTATTACTTATTTCTTCTATAGAAATGATCATTCTTAATATTGTTCTGATTTGTTTTTCTGTTTCGTTTGGTTTATGTTTACCATCGACCACTTTGTGCTTATTTACTGTTTTCTATTTGATCTTTCTCTTACATTGCTAAATTGCTTCGTCCAAATTTTTGTCAAGAAAAATTTGTACTTTGTGTATTCTTTGATAATTTTCAAATCTGATATGCCTATGGTCATTATACTTGACTGATACTTTGATTGGATATAATCTTTTGGGTCATGCTATCCTAAGAACTCTGTAGAAATCACTTCATTGTATTCTGGCTTTGAAGGTTGCTGAAGAGAACTTTGACATGTCACTGATTTTCTTCTATTATATGTGATTTGATTTTTAATTTAAGATGTCCAAAAAAGACTTTAAAGATATAATACTTAAATATCTAACGTAGCTTAGAGTTTGATATTGAGATTTGTATATCAAATTACCCTGGAGCAGCATTTTTCTTTCAATCTGCAGGTTCAGTTATTTATCAGAGAAATTCTCTTGCATTAAATTTTGCGATAAGTTCTGCTCTCTCTTTTTCTTTTTTAATTTCAAGAACAGAAATTACACTTACGTTGGCTTATCTTCCTCTGTCCTTTGTGTCAAATTTGTCTCTTTCTAATTTCTTTAATCTTTTTATATATAGGTGTGATCTCAAACCCTTTTACCATGTTAGCAATTTTAGTTTTAGCTGAGTAATTTTTTTTTGTGTTTTCTAATCTATTCTATCATAACAGTTTAATCTTCATTTTCCCCTTATATTTGCAATTATAGTCAAATTGTTTTTTATTGTTTTACCTTGGATCTTCTATTTTATAGAAATCATATTTTTTTTCTAATTTGTTCTGCTATATGAAGCAATTTTAAAGAATTTCCTCTGTATCTCAAGATACGTTTCCCTATTGGATGGGCTCTTTTTCTTTTTTCTCCATACTTTATTTCTTAAGTAGCTTTGCCTTAGTATGCTTAATTGTCATGCCAGTTCCTTGTATGTGTCTCATTTATACCCTGTCGTCTCTGCCTAAACACTCTATTTGTTTAGATAATTGGGATAGTAACTAGGCTTTCTTCACACAGTACTGAGGCCAGCTTTGTTTTATGTTCTCTAAGACATGTGTAAAGTCTGGAGGTACTGCCTTTATCCAATTATTGTGGGATAAGGAACAAAATGGGAGTGAAAGTGGTGGCAGTGTTATTTGCAGCAGGATCTCTGCTTTCTCTGCTTTTCTCTTTTGAGTTTTGCCTCTGTGTGTGTGTGTGTGTGTGTGTGTGTGTGTGTGTGTGTGTGTGTGTACACCATACCAAGGTTTACTTTTCCTAGTTATATAAACCTCAATGGTGATTTGAGGTTTAATGAGTGTATACAAATGTAAGGGCCCTCATCATGGAAAATAATGCAACATTCTGAATATAAAATTAGGTTTAAAGTCTGAGGCTCCTTTAAAGGAGGGAAGCCTGAGGCTTACGCTTCCTTAGTCTTCAGTAAATCTTCCTTAACTGGATCTACTCTGTACCCATGTGACTTCAGATTACTTTTGTTATGGAAGGTATAGTCCAGAAGTCTTTTCTTCTAATGAAGTCATCCTCTTTGTTCTCCGTTCCTATTTTACAGCAGTCTTTCCAGATGTTTCCTTTGCTTCATTGTCTGAAGAATAGAAAATGAATGTGCTACCTTTGGTTGTTTCATTTAAGAATTTGAGATATTGCTCAGGACTCTGTGCAGACACCATCATGATTTTGGGACATGGGGGACAGGATCTGTGCCGTGCTCTCTTTTCCCACTCTCTATAAAATCTCAGACTTTTTCTTTTCCACATTTACCAATTTAGGTTATTACCACTTGTTTGGCTACTATTTTTAAATTTTGTCTAGGTTTTATTGTATTTGAGGAAAGAAGACACACGTTTTGTGAAGAATTTCTTAGAGAAGCCCTGTACCTTCTCTGCTTCTTTCAAAGGTGCAGTGACCTCTTTCTCTGAAATTGTCTTCCTAGATATCTCAGCATAGTTTACCACAATGTTCATTGGCTTTCTTTTGAGGATTAACCCCCCCACCTCCGCTTCCCTGAAACGGCCTTTTCCTACTTCATTGGCAGAAATTTTTGCTGTCTGTCTGTTAGAGTTTTCTTTCTTAATTCTGAAGTAAAGTTTTCTTCAGAGTTCAACCTTACGGCATCTTTTCTCCACACTCGTTCATTGGCTAAATACCGATTGCACGCTAAAGATTCCCAAACTCATGTTTATAGCAGACTGCTCCTTTGTGCTCCAGAAATGAATACCTGTCTCAAATTAGATATTTCACAACTATCTGACACTTACCTGAACAAAGCAGAATTTTACTTTCCCCTTCTTAAACTCTACCTTGGATTCCACATGAATTCTTCACTTTACTAAACATCAATAATAAATTCTCTATTTGCTCATGTATTTACTGTTGATAAAACACATGTATAAAAGGTATTTATAAACAATATATATGTACAATGCAATGGTTATTAATATGAGTTGAGTATCCCTTATTCGAAATGCCTGGGACAGCAAGTGTTTTGGAGTTTGAACTTTTTCAGATTTTAGAATATTCTCATACACATAATGAGATATCTTGAAAATGAAACCAAGTCTAAACACAAATTTACTTATGTTTTATATACACTTTACACACATAGCCTGAAGGTAATTTTATATAACATTTTTAATGTTTATGTACATAAATAAAATTTTGACTGCCTTTTGGCTGAGACCCATCACATGAGGTCAAGTGTGAAATTTTCCACTTGTGGTGTCATGTTGGTGCTCAAAAAGTGTCAGATTTTGGAGCATTCTGGATTTTAGATTTCCAGATTAGGGATGCTCCCCCTGTGCTTCCTATGAGCTCAAGAAATAGGCCTAGGCTGGGTGTGGTGCCTCACCCCGCTAGTCGCAGCACTTTGGGAGTCTGAGGCAGGCCGATCATGAGATCAGGAGATGGAGATCATCCTAGCAAACACAGTGAAACCTTGTCTCTACTAAAAAAAAAAAAAAAAAAAAAAAAAAAAAATAGCCCGGCATGGTGACAAGTGCCTGTAGTCCCAGCTACTTGGGAGGCTGAGGCAGGAGAATCCCTTGAACTCAGGAGGCAGAGGTTGTTGTGAGCTGAGATCACGCCACTGCAGTCCAGCCTGGGCCACAGAGTGAGACTCTGTCTCAAAAAAAGAAAAAGGAAAAAATAAATAGGCCCAATATTAGTGGCTTTGAAATCCCTAGCGTGCTTCCTTCAGATGTGTCCCTTTGCCAACTCCCTCCTTGAATTACAATCTTGACTTCTCTTGATTTTCCTTATAGTGTTTCCATATATATGCTGATATCTATATAGCTGTGTGTGTGTGTATCTGTAGGCAGGTAGCTAAATATAACTTTATATGACTCTTCCCATATATATGTAGACATATAGATATAGATAGACTATATATATAGAAATATATATATTTCAAATTTCAGAAAAAATTCAATAAAAATATACTGAGTCCTGAAAGTGACTGACGTCAATATGAAAATATGGCATATAACAGAGGTGGTAGTAGACATCATTGTGGCAAAACTATTGCATAAATGGCACTGGGACAGTTAAATCTGTGTATGGAACAAAATTAAATTGGTTGCCTATATCACACAATTCATACAAAAACACTCTTTACTTACACAAAAACAAGAAACAAGGCTTGGGAAATAGAGGTGGCACACATCAGAACAGAAGTCATACTATCCTCTTATACATGGTAACCACTGTCTTCACTGTTCAGTCATTAATAAGAGAAATCATAAAAATAAACAGCAGATAAATTTATGAGGAGAGAAATACGGTTTCAGAAAGAAGTGATAGTTGTAAATCAAAATAGAAGCAAAATTATAAGCCAAGCAACTGGTTTAAATGAGAAAGAGAAAACTAAACATGAGGCTAAAATATCGAAAATTATTAGGCTAAAGATTTAATATTTTAGACTGAAGTAATAATAAAAAAATAAAAGTTATGGAGATTTTTTAAAAAGTGATAAAGTTACTATAAATGTAATACTGAAAAGATAAAGACTTAAGATAACAACAACAAAAAAGACTTAAGAAACATTGTAAAGAAATGAAATCAAGGGTTCACAGAAGGAAAAAAAAAGAAAAAACACGAAAACATTAGAAAGAGACAAGGCGGCAGAGCATGGTGGCTCACGACTATAATCCCAGCAGTTTTGGAGGCTGAGGCAGGAGGATCACAGTCAAGATATCGAGACCATTCTGGCCAACATGGTGAAACCTGTCTTTACTGAAAATACAAAAATTAGCCAGATGTGGTGGCACACACCTGTAATCCTAATCCTACTGAGGCAGGGGAATTACTTGACCCCGGGAGGCGGAGGTTGCAGGGAGCTGAGGTCGCACCACTGAACTCCAGCCTGGGTGACAGAGTGAGACTCTGTCTCTGGAAAAAAAAAAAAAAAATAGAAATAAGGAAGGTGCATCACAGGAAGGTTACTGAGTGCTGTCTAGTTTCCTTGGGTACATTGTCCTCTACTATGAATTTCACTGTCTTTGTCTTCTTCTCAGACAGCTGAGGGGCAGAGAATCACAGGCTGCCATTTCTTTATTACATAATGTGTTCTATATTAGTTCACAGAAATCTTTTTTATTTATGGTATATACCATAATGTTGCCATTTTCCTCTTTTTTCTTTTGATCACAAGAAAAATCTTCAGTTTGTCCATTTCAAATCTCTAAAGTTGTAAGGTTGTTTTGAAGTACAAATAAAACCCAGGCCATACTGAGACAGAAAGCTTTTTACAGTGTACTAAGCATAATTTATGTATTTGATGGGCAAGTATTTGCACCCCAACACTTAGGAGCAAGAAGTACCATATTATTATTATTATTTAAAAACAAGTTTTACTCTGATTTCCAGTAATGAGGATCTTTGACGCTTACAACGTTCTTGAAACACAGGTGAAGATTTGGCCCTTAAGCTGTGGTAAATTCCATTGCTGTTTTCTCTCCTCTGTTACTGGTCAAGGAGATGAGTCCTCCAGGTTCCTGGAGTTTTGAGCAAAGAGTTGAACAAAATGCACTAACAAAGTAATGAAAGAATGAACCAACAAAGGCATAGATTTATTAAAACAAAAGTACATTCCACGGGGTGGAAGCAAGTGGCTTATCAGCCCTGGTTACAGAATTTTCTGGGGTTTAAATATCCTCTAGAGGTTTCCCATCGGTTACTTGGTTACATTCTATGTAAATGAAGACCTGGCATGCGACCAGTCTGATTGGTTGCGGGAGGCAACCAATCAGGTTGAAGTGAAATTACAAAAGTATGGTCAATACGGAGATGGCTTGTGATCAGTCTGATTGGTTGCAGGAGGGAACCAATCAGAGGTACTTTCCATTTTTCGTCTGTAATGCAGAAAGGAGGGGGGGTTGCAAAAAGAGTGGCCTCTGAGCCTTTTGTTACTTAAGCATGGAGAGGTGAGGTTTTCCATTTGATCCAGTTCTAGGAAGTCAGCGTGAATTGGCCTTAGGTTCCCTGCCTGCAGACCCTATTCTCCTGCTGCACTTCCGCTGCACAACCAATGACAGTGTCCTCCTATTTCTGTCAAGCAATGCTGCCTCTAAGAGACTCAGAGATGAGTGTCACTTAGAATGGACTTAGCCACAAAGAAACCTGCTCCTGCTCTCACGTGCTGTTTCAGAGCCAGGCTTCTCAGGTGTCCTGTTTCCACTTCCCGTCTGGCCTGCTGAAGACAGTGTCTGTATATATTACCATTCAGTATGTCATTACTGAAGAGCTACACCAATCTCAAAAACCCCTTGAAAGAAAAATTCTAGGTTGACTTTGACCCTATACCTTCTATGATACTTCTTGATTGCAATCTAAAACGGTACCTCGGTTCTCCAATCCACTTGCAATGTTAAAAACTTCACAAAGTAACGGTTTCCTGTCCATTTCCCTGTGGGCTACATAGATTCTAGCAAACTTCTATACTCAGCCAAATTGTGAAAAGGTTTTATTTAGAAACTCACACTCATAAAGGAAAACTTTCCTTTTATCGGCTGGCTTTGTTTGGCAGTGTCTCCTTGTAGCAACTGACTCAACTCTACTCTGACAGAACTCAGATGAGGCTTCTATTGGCTCCCTTATAACATCTTAGCTCTTTCATTGTTCCGTGTTAGAAAAGATTGGGGAGAAAAAGAAAAAAAGCAATGAAATTTACCCCCTGGGGTTTTGAGAACAATCTAAAACTTTAAAATTTTCATTTTTTGTTCTAGAAAATTTTTGTTCTGGGTGATAAAATTTTCATTTAATTCAGGTATTTTCTTCTTCCATAGAATGTTGCAATACCTAAAACCTACCTTGTGGAAAATACTGATCTGCTATAAAAAAGTTGCTATTGTTTCATTCTTTAGAAATACGTAAATGAATCTTTTCAATTTCTCCACAATTGTCTTAACATCCAGAGCCTTAAACAGGAAGATGAGTCTAAAAATCAAGGATCAATTGGTAATTTCTTTTCCATAAGTCACAAAGTCAATTATAATAAGTTCTTACATTAAAATGTACTGTTCTAAAATAAAAAGTTAGTATTGCTTTTATGTTCACAGGGCATTTCTATTTTTGTAAATAACATAGAATAAACACTGAGAATTATGTCACTTTTTAGTCATTGGGATTGAAGTTTTGTCTCGAAGAAATCACTTAAAAATTCTTCAAATACAAGTTGGAATGAGAATATGTACTTCCTAACTAAACTATAGAAAAATGTATCAGATGCCTGCATGTACACTAAACACAGCCATTCTTGGACAGCACTTTTCTGTTACTTTCTTATTCTATTAGCACTATTTTTGAAGTTTCTGACCTTCACTGCCAGTGAAAGTTCTTTTGATGCCAGTCTTTGATCCATGTGCATTGTAATTCAGATGGAAAGTATAGCATACATCTAGCTTGACAGTAGCAAAGATATTTATATATTTGAAAAAGTTTGCTGGTCTTGGCTAAACATTTAAACTTTCAAAAATAATTTACTGGAAATTAAGTGTGCAATATAGTAATAGTGGACATTGTGGTTATGCATGGCTGAATATATTTTATACTTCTTCAATAGGCCATTTTTCATATATGATATCCTATGAAAATCTGAAATATTTTTTCTTTGCTTTCTATATTTTCTTGTACACAGAGAATGACTCCTTCAACCCTTGGCTCTGCTCACTACGTAACTTTACCTTTTATTTTAAACAAGCCATGAGGTGACATCATCTCTTAGCACAGACAACAATTTATCCTTTTGATGTAGAGAGGTTCAGAAAGTTAGCCACACTAAATATGGTTTTGGTTTTTATTATATAACAAATGCCACAACCTATATTGACAGCAGAGTCACATCCCTGTACTGCAGATAGAAAATGAGAGAATTGGAACTTGCTGTGCTAAACTGCTGAGATCACCATCATACATTATTAATTAAAATAAATAAGAAATAAAAGAAAAATGACTTTTGCTCTTGCTATTTGAAAGGTCTGTAGTGCATTATCATCTAGTCATCAATTCAATTTCTTTTACCACATCATGCACCAAATTTATCCTATGTGGTGCCAAAATTCTCTGTATGACCTTGTCACTTTAAGTTTTCATAAATTCTCCCCCACACCCAAGTATCTGTCTTATGTTCACTAGAAACTCACTTCCCTGAATCTTATATTTACGATCACAGAGCCTACGAATAAAATCCAAGCTGCTGTCATCAATGGGTTATTTCAAAATAACTAAAAATAATATGAGCAAATCTGTCACTTGGAAAACTTAAACTGCATTCTGTGTTTTGTTGGGTGACCTTGAAAGAAACACGTAGGCTATATCTACTAGGTTCCAAAACATAGAGCTGAGGTGATCAATTGAGTAACCGATTTTAGAAGAAGAAGGAGGAGGAGGAAGAGAAAGAGAAAAATGAGAAAGAAAGATAGAAGGAAAATCAATTTTCTGAAAATATCAAATATTTTTAAAAGAATTTCTTAGATACAAGACTAAAAGAATCGTCACTCAATTAAAAAGTGAGGAAATCAATCTACCATGTAATCTTTGATAATTTGAAAATATTTCTGCAAATTCATTGCTATTCTTTCCTTTAAAAAGAAGCATAGTTTCTCTACTCTTGAATGTGACCTACTTTTAACGGCTAGAATATGCTGGAAATCTTGCTATGTGATTGTAAGAGGCATAATAGGTTATAAAATAGATAGCTCTTGCTTGGCTGTAGTTCTTTTGCATCACTTTCGAAGGATGCCAGCACTTTTAAAGGATGCCGGTTGCCATATTGTGAGGACACTCAACTTCCTTGAAAAAGGTTTATATGGAGAAGAAGCAAGGCCTTACAACAGCCAGTGTTGATTTACCAGTCATGTCAATGAGCCAGCTTGGAACTGGATACTTCTTCCTTACTCAGATATTCAGTTGACTGCAGTCTTAACCAACATCTGACTGCAACATCACTGCAAACCCAGAGCCAGAACTGCCCATCGAAACTACTCCAGAATTCATGGCCAGTGGAAGCTGAGAAATAACAAATGAGCATTGCTGTTTTTAGATGTTAAAGCTTTGGGGTAATAGCAATAGCTACATATCAATAGATAATTAATATTTAATATTAGTCACAATATTAATATTTATTTACAATCTACTCTTTGAGTTAAAGATGAAATGTGTATTATTTTATACATCCTCTACTACCGATTTGTTCTTACAGTACTCCACTACAATTGCAAAATTAAAAAATGTTTAATGGAAGCAAACAGAGATGTTAGTGTTAAAGATGGGTTTTAGCTATGACAGCGTAAGCACTCTCAAGAATAGCGCTTATTTCAATCTTAAAACTATAATTTTTCCAGAAATAGTTTACATTTTTCTTTTCATTTTATTTAAATGTTATACCACCTTTTTTGTATATTACGTATTTTTTGTAATACATTTTTCATTTTATTTAAATGTTATACCACCTTTTTGTATATTCATTTTTCCTTTCATCATTCTTTTCTATGGTTTATATTAATTATATATTAATAAATCAGTTATAATGCCGACCAATAAATTTCTCAGTAATGATTGAAAGATAGGAAAATGCTGTCCTTTGGGAATGAGGGAAGATAATTTTTGTAATACTTTTTGTTTGGTATAAACATTAATTTTGTTTCATTCTTTCAAATGCATTCTAATATAAAAGCAAAGTTTATTGATTTATTTAGAGCTCCACTTTTTAACTACATAAACAAACAAAATTTTCACATCCCCTGAAGCAGAGTAAGTAGAAAGGAAAGTTAATGTATAAAAGATAATTTGATTATTTACCTTGTTGGTAGGCTACTATATTGGAAATTTGGAGTCAGGACCTTCACATTTATCTGGTATGACCTCAGTTTATATCAATGAAAAATTAAAGCCCAAATAGGTTAAGCAAATAGTGGAGTAAATAATACTAGAATGCAAGTTTAGTAGAGTGTCCATTTCACTTTATCTTGTTGCTTCTTGTTTTGAAAATATTTTTGTCAGCTTGCCAAATTTACCCTTTTTTTTTTTTAGACGAATACCTTTTATTTCTAATGAAAAGAAAACAATGCAGGGCACTCCTGCGGCCTGCAAGCCTAATTGTGCATATGTATGTGTCAGACTATGCAGGGGGCCAAGAAGAATTCAAACAAATATTTTATCCAAGTTTGGAGTTTAGGGCCTGACTATCCCAGCTTAAGGGACATACCTCTTATTTTTAGTCATAGTTTCTCTTTCTCCACCCCCTTTTCTCCCTAACTACCCTGTGCCAAATTTACCTTTTTAACCAGAGTCACTGTCTTACTGTCAAAATTGTATACTGTCATTTTACCTCCCATTTGACTAGGCTATGGAACTGAAGCTTTTCTCTATCATAAAACACTGTGGTGCTGTAGAAGTAGAAGGAACTCCTAAAGTCAGAGACTGTTTTGACTCTGTCAGCCTGGATTGCTAGTGCGTGGCTCCAGCTAAACCATTAATACAATTGAACTCAGCTACGGCTCAGTAATGTCTGAATGTGTACAGGTTGTTTCACCTCTACATCTGTATTCCTGAATATATAATCAAGTTACTAAAGAATAGAAAATGTATAATTGATTGTTCTATACACAGGTGCTCATCAGCAAACTTACCCACATTCTCACATTCGGTAAACAGTCTCTTCACTTTCTTGCTCCTGTAGTCATCTGAAGTGGCTGAGGTTTGCTCCTTCACTGCATATTCTTCTCCCAGACATGAAATAGGCCTCCTTACTCCTCATTATGGTTGGAAGACAATTATATCAGTCAGTTCTCACACTGCTATAAAGAACTTCCCGATACTGGGTAATTTAAGAAGAAAAGTTTAATTGGCTTACAGTTCTACAGGCTATATAGAAGGCATGGCTGGGAGGCCTCAGAAAACTTACAGTCATGGCAGAAGCGGAAGCAAGCATGTCTTAACATAGTGGAGCAGGAGAGAGTAAAAAGGGGAACTGCTACACCATTTTAAACAATAAGATCTTGGGAGAGCTCATCGTCATGAGAACAGTAAGGGGAGATCTGCCTCAAGATTCAGTCACCTCTCACCAGTCCCTCCCTGAAATTGAGAATTCCAGTTTGACATGAGATTTGCATGGAAACACAGAGCCAAACCTTATAAACAATTCTCTTGTATTGCTTTTAAAAGCATCCAGTTTTTAATCTGACAATTCCATGTCATGAGGCTATCCTATCCAGTGTCCCTCCTTGCTGCAGTTGGTATCTATAGTAGTCCATTCTCACACTGCTGTAAAGGTAATACCTAGAACTGGGTAATTTATGAAGAAAATAGATTTAATTGACTCACAGTTCAACACAGCTGGGGAAACCTCAGGAAACTTAAAACCATGGCAGAAGGCAAGGAAAGCAAGGCACCTTCTTCTTGAGGTGGCAGGAAAGAGAACTGTCGAATGAAGGGGAGAGAGCCCCTTATAAAACCATCCGATCTTGTAACAACTCACCCACTATCATGAGAACAGCATGGAAAAACTGTCTCCATGATTCAGTCACCTTCAGCTGTTCTCTGCATAGACAAATAGGGGATGTGGGGATTATGGGGTTTATAATTCAAGATGAGATTTGGGTGGGGACACAGCTAAACTGTACCATTCCATCCCTGCCCCTCCCAAATCTCATGTCCCTTTCACATTTCAAAACCAACCATGCCTTCCCAACAGTCCCTCAAAGTCTAAATTCATTCCAGCATTAACCCAAAAGTCCATGTCCAGAGTCCCATCTGAGACGTGGACTTTTGGGTTAATGCTGGAATGAATTTAGACTTTGGGGGTAAAGGTAAATTCCTTCTGTCTATGAACCTATAAAATCAAAAGCAAGTCAGTTGCTTTCTAGATACAATGGGGGATAGGCATTGGGTAAATACATTTGTTTGGAATAGGAGAATTGACCAAAACAAAGCCCGTGAAAGTCTGTAATCCAGTGGGGCAGTCAAATCTTAAAGCTCCATAATGATCTCCTTTGACACTATATCTCACATCGAGGTCATCCTGATGAAAGAGGTGGGTTCCTATGGTTCTTGGGCAGCTCTGCCCTTATGGCTTTGTGGGGTACAGCCCCTGTGTCAGCTGCTGTTTTCATGGGCTGGCATTGAGTGTCTGTGGCTTTTCTAGGCACATGGTTCAAGCTGTCAGTGAATCTACCATTGTGTAGTTTGGAGGATGGTTGCCTTCTTTTCACAGCTCCACTAGGTAGTGCCCCAGTGGGGCCTCTGTATGGGGGTTCCCAAACCTCAATTCTTGACTTCTGTGTACCCTCAAACCCGACACCATGTGTAAGCTGCCAAAGCTTGGGGGTTGTACCCTCTGAAGCAGTGGCCTGAGCTGTAAGTTTGCCCCTTTTAGCCATGCTGGGGTGCAAGTCAGCAAATTCTCAGACTGCAGAAAGCAGCAAGGGCCTGGGCCTGATCCATGAAACCATGTTTTCTTCCTAGCCTTTGAAACCTTTGACAGGAGAGTCTGTCGTGAAGGTCTCTGACATGCCCTGGAGATATTTTCCCCATTGTCTTGTGATTAACGTTCAACTCCTCATTACTTACACAAATTTCTATAGTGGGCTTTAATTTCTCTCTAGAAAATGGGTTTTTCTTTTCTATTGCATTGTCAGGCTGCAAATTTTCCAAACCTGTGCTCTGCTCCTCTTCAATGCTTTGACGCTTAGAAATTCCTTCCATCAGATACCCTAAATCATTTCTCTTCAGTTCAAATTTCCATTAACCTCTGGGGCAGGGGCAAAATGCCACCGGTCTCATCGCATAACAGGAGTGACCTTTACTCTGGTCCCAAAACGTTTCTCATCTCCATCTTAGACCACCTCAGCCTGGACTTCCTTGACCACTATCAGCATTTTGGTCGAAGTTGTTCAACAAGTCTCTAGGAAGTTCCAAACTTTCTCACATCTTCCTGTCTTCTTCTGAGCCCTCCCAGCTGTTCCAACCTCTGTCTGTTACCCAGTTCCAACGATACCACATTTTCAGGTATCTTTATAGCAGCTCCCTGCTACCATCACCAATTTACTTTATTAGTCCTTTCTTACACTGCTGTAAATATACTACCCAGAACTGGGTAATTTTCAAAGGAAAGAGGTTTATTTGACTCACAGTTCAGTATGGCTGAGAAGGCCTCAGGAAACTTACAGTCATTCCAGAAGGTGAAAGGGAAGCAAAGCACCTTCTTCACGAGGTGGCAAAAAGGAGAAGTGCTGAGTGAAGGGGAAAGAACTCCTTATAAAAATCATCAGATTTTCTCAGAACTCACTATCACAATAAAAGCATGTGGAAAAGTCACCCCCGTGATTCAATTTCCTCCACCTGGTCTATTCCTTGACATGTAGGGCTTGTGGGGATTACAATTCAAGATAAGATTTGGGTGGGGACACAGAGCCTGACCATATCAGTGTCTAACTGCGATATCACTTGCATACGTTTTTGTCCAGAGCCCCTGGCTCCTAAGTCCCATAGTTCTTTGTTAAAGTGTTGGGGTGCTTTAGGCCTCCGAAAACAGAATCTCTCTCTCTCTGATCTTCTCCTGCCCTCCTTTCACTGGCCCAAAGAGGGACTCTAATGTGACTGTGGGTCATTCCAGAGAGGGTCCTTCCCTGTATCTTGGAGGAATAAATGCTGTAGAGAATGGCCAAGAAGCATATATTTTTAGAGAGGCCTTTCTCGGCTGAGATCATGCTCTTTTTGTCCTAGCATATTTCTGCATGGTTGTCAGTCATGCCTATCCAATGAAGTTTCATTAGAAGGCCGTAGAGGACTGAGTTTGGAGAGCTTCTGTATAGCAGAGCACAAGAAATTTCCTGGAGGGTGGTGTACCGAGAGACAGCATGGAAACTCATGTCCCTTTCTTCATATCTTGCCCTGTATATCTCTTTATCAGTATCTTTTATGATAAACTGGTAAATGAAAGTAAATGTTGCCTTGAGTTTTGTGAGTCACTCCATTAAATCAGCCCAAGGTGTTGTGGGAACCCCAACTTGATGCTACTCACTGAGAAGTTCTGGAGGTCCAGAACTGTAACTGGTGTCTGAAGGAAGGGCTGTCTTGGGGACTGTACCCTCAACCTGCAGGATCAGACACTATCTCCAGTTAGATAATGCAGGAATTAAACTGGAAGACACCCAGTTGGTCTGCTGCAGAATTGATTGCTTGCCTAGTGATGGCAAGAATCCAGTATTTGGTCACAGAATTTTTCTTCTGTGTTGGTGATTATTGTTGTGTTGAAAGAATAGGAAAAATCACTTTTGAATGTGTTTGAGTTGTTTTCCAAACACTGATTCCCTTGTCTCTTTCTCTTATTCCCGGAAGCCATTAGCTCCTGGTTTAGGGTCACTTTCTCCACCACAACTCCTGCCATAATTATTAAGAATTTCAATATCTACTTAGATGATATTTTCTCCTTTCCTTCAATATTTGTGTCCCCAGCTACTCACTTGCAAGATCACATCCTAAAACTTGTCATTACCAGTAACTGCAGTTCCTCTAAATTTAATTAACAAGTACCGCATTCTCTAACAGCCACTTCCTATCTTTCCAGTTCACGTAGTCTAAAACCCCGACTCCAACAATCTGTTTAACTCATGGGCCTATAGTCAATTGACCAACCACTTTTGATTATCCTCTAATAGTAAAAACCCTTCCTCCTGTTTCTATTTCTCTTCTTATATGCTTAAATTCCATTTTTATTAGCTGCAGCCACTCCTTGGCCATACACTTATCTCCCTTGACGTTCACTCACTTTCCTGTACTCTCTTGGCAAAGCCAGCATGTGTCACATATACATCCAACTTGTCTCCCTTCTACTTCTGCCCAGTAGAAAGCTGGCTGGAGAAAAGCACACCACATCACTTTAAACATGACCGCAAATTTAAAGTGAGCTTTTAATGATGCCTATAATTCACATGGTGGTTTCCTAATCTAGTCACTCTCCCATTTTCTTTGATGACTATTTCAAATTGTCTTTCCTCTCTTCAAATCTTCAACACCTGCTCCTTGATGCTCATTCTCAGTCCATGACCTGACATGCTATTTTTCTGAGAATATTGAAGCACTCAAAAGAGAATTACAGAAAGCCTCAGCAAACACATTTGCCTCATTATTACCAGTACCTGTGAACTGTGTCTGTTGCTGAAACCTATCTTTACTGCAGGCACTGGACAATTCTTCCATCTGTGTGCCACTTTCTGTGTGCCCACTCAAGCATATTGCTTAAGAAAATCTCTCTTTGCTGTTTCATTGTTTCTTTTCTTTCTGCTGAAATTGTCCTCATAAATCAAATTTTTCTCTATATCTCCCACCTTAAAATAATTCTCCTTGGATCTTTCACCTCTCTGGTTACCACACTGGATTTTTCATTACTTAGAAAGCTTCTCAAAACAGTTGTCACCAGCACGCTCTAATTTCCTTGCCGTTGTTTTTCCTGAATTTACCGTGTTCAGGCTTTCATGCTTACAACCCCATTGAAATTACTCCTGTCAGAGTTCCCAGTGACTTCTGCATTGCGCCTATTCTTAGTCCCATATTTGGCCTATCAACAGCATTCGACAGGGTTGAAGGGCCTTTTGTCCTGAAGATGCTGCCTTCACTTGCCTTTCAGGATACCCCACTGCCATGATTTTTCTCCTGAGCTACACATTGCTCATTCTCAAGCTCTTTTGCTGATATCTCTTCTACTTGCCTATGTAAACTTAGGTGTTCCAGGGTTCCGTCTTTTGTTTTTAATTCACACTTTAGCTTTAGGTTTAATAAAATACCAACTTTAAGACAATCAAATCTTGATTAATCCTAAATGAACCTAGATATCATCCTTGAATTTCCAACTTGCATAATTAACTGCCTATTTGACATTTTTACCTGGATGTCCAATGGACCTCTCATTATTAACATATTCAGAAATAAATTCCTTATATTCTTTAAAAGCTGATTTTGCTTCAGTCTTTCTCATTACTTAAAGGCAATTCCATCCTTCCAGTTGCTCATGCCAAAATTCCTTGAATCATCCTCTTTCTCTAATATAAATCAGTCTGTCAGGAAATTGTTTTGGCTCTGTCTTCAAAATATATCCAAAATCTGATCATTTCTCACCATATCTTTTTTTACCACCCTGTCCAATCTAGTTCCATCATTCTCAAGCCTCTTCACCAGTCACCAGCATCTGCCAAAGCCCCTTCAATTTGTTCTTATTACAACTGTCCATATCTTTTTAGAAACATAAACTGGATCAGATCAACCCTCTGCTCATGATTCTTCAAAGGCTTTCCATCACATTTCAAGTAAAACCCAAGTTACTGGAAAAGATTAGACTCCTGTGAAAACCTCTGGCCTCATCCCTTACAATTTCACCTCGCTCACTTTGCTGCAACCACAATGACCTCCTTACTCTTCTTTAAACAAATTGGACATGTCTCCACATCAGGGCCTTTGCACTGGATGTTTCCTCTACTGACACTGGCACTTTCATTGGTATTTACGTGGCATTTTTAACTTCCACCAGATCTTTGCTTGAATGTCACTTTCTCTGTGAAGACTTTCTGGCAAATCTATTTAAGACGACCTACAATCCTTCTCTTCTTTGGTTTTCTTTATAACACTGTCTATTATGCTGCCTGTTTTATACAGTTTATTTAGGGCTTGTACCCGCTCACTAAACTAAAAGTCTTGCAAAGGTAGAGATTTTGCTCTTTTCACTCCTCTATTTCTAGCACCTAGAATAGTCTTTGATTCAGAGCATAAATATTAGTGGGATTTCTGCTATTAGTGATTCTACACGAAGGAATAAATTGAGTAATAAATATGAGCTGAATTAACATTATAAAAAATTTTTTTAACATCCAGAATGATACGAACATGTACTAGAAAGTGGGTTGCTTTTAATTTGTTATTGTATTTAGCATGGGGTGGTTTCTAGCACAGGTCCAGAGATGAACAAGAGTGGAAGATCTAGAATCTTCTTACACTGGATAGATAGGGCAAGCCAGCCTGAACATGGTTAGGAGGGGAAACTTGTGGACAACTAATAAAGGTAAGGAAGGTCTGTTTTTTTTTTTTTTTTTCCCTGTGGGTTCAGCGCTAAACAGAGTAAATAAATATAGTACATATGTGTGCATCAAGGCATGGACGACAATTTTATGAGCTACACGTATGTCCAGCAATTCAGACCAAGAAAAATGGACAGAGTCTTATAGGCAGATAAAAATACACAAGCAGGAGCCAGGTTATACTTTAAAACTAGGTGCCGAGGACTAGCAATTTCTCACATGGACATAGCTCTTTACTGATTTCAAAGATGTTTTTGCATGAATTCCCTTATTTAATCATCATCATACTTGGAACACGGAAAAGACTCATTTCAGTTTGACTGAAATGAAATTTAGAAGTTATGTGCCATGCTCCATGTCACATGTCTTCAAATGAGTAGAGCTAGTGTCTTTGCCAGTCTCCTAGTCCAAAGCATTTCCTTTGCAACATTCCATACATTAATCCAGGAACCCTGATAGGCTTGAATGTACACAGAGGATGGCCTTCATCTCTTTTGCATGAAGTTGCTGTGTGGCCTTTGGACTGGGACCTTCTGTTGCAAGATGCCATGGGCTATTTCATGTGGACAAATCCTTTCAGAGAAGCGGGGCTCCATCATTATTCAAGAAGGGGTATATTAGTCATTTAATATGCATAACAATTTTTTGTTTGTTTGTTTTGAGACAGAGTCTTGCTCCATTGCCAGGCGCCAGACTGGAGTGCAGTGGTTGATCTCGGCTCACTGCAACCTCCGCCTCCTGGGTTCACACCCAGCTAATTTCTGTATTTTTAGTAGAGACGGGGTTTCACCATGTTGGCCAGGATGGTCTCGACCTCCTGACCTTGTGATCTGCCTGCCTCGGCCTCCCAAAGTGCTGGGATTACAGGCGTGAGCCACCGCGCCCGGCATGCATAACAATTTATCCCACAACTTAGTGGCTTAAAACAATAATAAGCATTTATTATCATTCAGCTTCTGTGGATTATGGATTTGTGAGAAGAATTGTGTGATTCAGGCTTAGCGTCTGTTATGAGATTATAGGTAAGATACGGGCAATCACCTGAAGTCTTCATTGGGAGTAGAGAATCTACTTTTAAAGTTGCTCATTTGTGTATCTGGAGTGTTGTTGGCTGTTGGCAAAAGGCTCATTTCCTTGACATGCCCCTTCACCCTAAGGCTTCTTAACTATCTATAGGTAGTAACAGCTGGCTTCCCTGTGATAAATGATCCAAGATAACAAAGTGGAAGTATCAACGTCTTTTATGAACTAGCTGAAGATATCACCTGCTATCATTTTTGCAGTGTCCTATTGATTATACAAGACTGCTCTATTTAATATGAGAAGATACAACACAAGGGTATGATACCAGGAGATGAGCATCATCAGGGATCATTTTGAAGGCTGACTGCCCCAGCTGCCCGCAAGAGAAGCTTTTCCCAGATTTCTATCAAGAGCATTATATTTATGAGAGGATGGGCATGAATGATGAGACATAGATAAGTGAACTTTTCTAATGTTATTAATTACTTTAACTCAGAAAAATAGTTTCCAATTCATACTTTCTTGCCTGCATTCAAAATACATGTCAGCATTCAATTTTTCAGGAAGCTTTGGCACATCAATTAGTGTACAAGCAAAATAGAAGAAGGAATCTCTCTATTCACATAATAATAAAACATCTCTTACTGGTACTCTAAGAGTAGTAATGGTTGCATAATCCTCATTAATTTAACATTATCCAGCAAGCATTACCTCATCACATAGGTCTTGTTGATACAGCACTATCAGTTCAACTGTTTTCTAATCAATTGAAATGTATTTTTTACTGGAGATGGTGGTGAAACCCATGTAATCTGTAGATTTACAATGTAATTTTTAGATTGGAGGTAAAAACAAACATGATCCAATTGAATAGGATTGATTGTACTGAAAATTTCATCTCCCTTAAGGAGTTAGTATTGTTTTGTATCTGTTAACAGATAAGAACATGTTATGTATATGAGCAAAACAATTTGCTCCAGATCAAACAATAAAAATATACAGTAATCGTAATTTCAAAGTGTCACATAAAATTTAAAATAATCTCATCCAATAGTTAATCCAATTACCCCTCTTTCAACATGGCTAACTGGCGAGCATCTAGACCAGCAGTCAGTTTGCTTTGTGTGTCAGCAACTCGATAGTGAATATTTTAGATTTTCAGACTATAGGCTCTTCTGCAAACTACTAAAATTTGTACTTGTTTTTGAAAGCAGGCAAGTAATTCGTAAGTTAACGAGCATGGCTGTGTTATATACAACTTTACTTATGAAAACAGGGGGCAAACTGGATTTCACCCATGGGACATAGTTTGCCAACCTCCAGTCTACATCGTGGATCAGTGCATGACTCTAGTCAGCCCTGTGCTTAACAGCAAAAGTACAGGGGGCACGTTTTCTTTTCTTTTCCCTTAAAAGTGTTTACAGATCATTTTAAATATTCTGAAATTTAGGGAGGAATGAATGTGAAGCCTTTGATCTAGCAGGAGTGTCTCTGCACAGTTCTCACCTTTTGACCTTAACCATTGATCTTCGTAGTGCTTCAAATACAGTGATAGGGACTCTTTAGAATCCTGGGATATCATGTTTCTGGACCACAGATAAAACTTCTTAAAACAGTCAGTGCCCTCTTTCAGAGTCCTCATCTATTTTTGACTAAATTCAGCCTGGCAAGTGAAGAGTTTGTCAGATGCTACTGGGACTCTTTTGGAATACTAATGAAGTAGGACTCCTTCATCTGTAACACATATAACTGACAGAAGATTACTATTCAGAATATGTAAAAAAAAAAAAAAAAGTTTCTAGAGATCCATGGAAAAGAACTAATCAGCAGATTGATGGGCAAGATAAGACTACAAATACACAGAAGAGGAAATTTTCACGATAAACCTACTTAGTAATCAGGGAAGCCCTGTAATAATTATATGAACATATGTAGCTACTTATGATAAAATTTCATGTTTATCATTTCCTGGATACTCATGTATAAGAAGCTGATGCAAAATTGTGTTACTCACACTGTTTTCAGTTGTTTCAGTTACATTGATTATTCTAGTTGTTATTTTTTAAAATTCTTTTTTTCTGTGTATTTCTTTTTCTGAGAATTTAAGCTCCAGCCATCAAATTTCATTTAAATCTCTATTTTAATCTGATAGATAGATAGATGATAGATAGATAGATACAGAAACTTTGTCACTTCTATATTTTTTATTTCCTCTTCAACATCCTAATTTCCTGTAATGAGTTTGAAACCATCAGCAGTACCCATACGACTTCCAATTTCTTATCACAAAAAGATACATGTTTCACTTCTCCTCTAGATACATTCTAACCTTCAGCATTGTAGAAACTCAATATATATTTGTTAGACTGAATTGAAATTTAGAATTTGCATTTTGTTTTCATGTGAAATCATAAAAGCAGACAGCAGTGAGTGGGGTTGATAAAGAAGATTTTCCTTAAAGCCGTGTTACACTAGGTATCTTAAGTAACCCTCATCAATGGGTAGTTTGCAAGCCAGTTAGTATGAGAATTGATATAAATATTCTTCATCTCTACCATCACCTAGTGTCTTTTTTTTGAGTTTTTTTTTCCCCTCCCAAGGCCTAGATTGCAGCATTGCAAATTAATATGAATGGATCATGAAATCAATTCACAATCAACATTAAAAAAATAATAAAGTGATATTTTAGTCTGCATTTCCCCCTAAAAAAGTCATTGAGTCTAGAGTACCACGCAAATGGTTTATATGAATTTGATCCTAAGGAATCGCAGTCGGAGACTGAGAGTAGTGAAGCTGGCAAGAAGGAAGAAACAATCCACAGGTGTGTTATTCTGTCATTATTAGTGCACGAGACTCCACTGCTGTAACTGAAAAATTGTCAGTCATGTGCTTCAGAAAAAGGAAAAAGAGGAATATTTTTTTTCAATGACTCCAGTCCCCTAACAGTCAAGCAGTACTCCAAAATATATTATTTACCTCATACTTTTAGTTTTATGCAGCTATCAGAATAGTTGATGGCATTCTTATCTAGTCCTGAGCAGGAGTGGTTGAGATGCTTCGGGGCAGAAAGTAAGAAATGCATGATGCAGCTGGGGCACATCCGACCTCCTGGATGTTTAAAGGCAATAGCAAACATCTGGAGCACGGAAGTTGCCCCAACACAGATGAAAGAGAATAGAATAGGGTGGGATGAGATGAGATAACACGGAAATTGTAGTTTTCATAATCTCCACGTGTCATGGGAGGTGATTGGATCATGGGGCAGTTCCTGCATGCTGTTCTCTTGATAGTGAGTGAGTTTTCATGAGATCTGGTGATTTTGTAAGGGGCTGTTCCCCCCATTTGCTCTGCACTGCTCTCTCCTGTTGCCGTGTGAGGAAGGACATTTTTGTGTACCCTTTTACCATGATTGTAAGATTCCTGAGATCTCCCCAGTCATGTGGAACTGTGAGTCAATTAAGCCTCTTTCCTTTATAAATTACCCAGTAGCAGGTATTTCTTCACAGCAGCATGAAAATGGCCTAAAACAATGGTATAGATAGGTTGGAAAATAGACTATGTCTCACGTAATGATAAATGTTATTTCACGAAAATTGTAACTTAGCTCTTTCTCTTCTCGTGTTTGTATGTGTGTTTGTGATGGTGTGTGAGCATATGTGTATACATTACTGGATGATGAAGTTGGATATATATCTTTCTTTTTTTTTTTTTGGGAGACAGTCTCGCTGTGTCTCCAGGCTGGAGTGCAGTGGCGCGATCTCGGCTCACTGCAACCTCCGCCTCCCAGGTTCAAGCAGTTCTCCTACCTCAGCCTCCCGAGTAGCTGGGACTACAGCCCAGCTAATTTTTTGTAAGTTTTAGTAGAGACGGGGTTTCACCATGGTCTTGAACTCCTGACCTCGTGATCCACCCGCCTCGGCCTCCCAAAGTGCTGGGATTACAGGCATGAGCCACCGCTCCCGGGCAAAGTTGGGTATATTTCTTGCTCTGTTCTGTGTATAAAAGTTTGAAAGGCACTTGTACCATGCTCTTCCACTCTTCCACATGATTCTACATTAATTTTTGTTTCTATAACCCAGATTGGTTTTTTTTTCCTTAGTTTCTCTGTGATAATTTTGTCTTGAACCGTCTTAAATAAACAGAATAATGAAAAGCAGTTCCTCAATATTGTTCATCTTTCTTTCATCATTTGTAGCTGAGTCTTCGTAGTTTGATTATTTTGACCAAAGTGCAAATGCATTTGGGCTGGGGTGTGGTTTACTACACTTAATGTTTCAATGTTACACATTTTTAAAATAAAAATATATACATTTCAAGGATTAACCAACCTTTGTTTGGCTTAGAACATTTGTTTTGCTTTGAAAATATTATAGTAGTGATATATAGGTGTATAGGCATTTGAAATAGTAATAAGTTAGGCAAAAGCTATGCATTGTATTTTGTTCATATAGTTCAAAATACACCTTTGAGACAATCAAACAAATAAAATGTGGGCAACGCATAGAATTAAAAAAGAATGAAGCTCATGGAGTTTGAATGCCATTATTATAAACTGAATCCCATTTTAATCGCTTGATGCCTAAGAAGGAAAACATACAGAGTAATATTCAGAAGCCTACAAATAAGGTACAGTCTTCTTTTCACAACGTCTGAGTTTTAAGTATTTTATGATCTTTTCTGATTTTCTCCTTTATACAAGTGTTTTTTAGCCACCATTGGGATATTTTCCAGACAGTGGTAAAATGTTAGAGCCTGAAGGAAAAACAGTGAGTTGGATCTTTCACCTTCTGTGGCATTCATGTTGAAAGAGTACATTAGGCCGTATGAATTGACAGCTTTAGATAAATTATTCAGAGCCCTCTATATATTTTGGTTGATCAGGGGCAAAGCTTTTTTCTCCAAGGTGTTCCACCTGACTTTCTTCAGAGAAATGTTGTAGAGGTTAGTATAGCCTGGAAGGTCTGAGTAGCATAGCATGGAAGATTTTATTTAATGTTTAACTTACTTGGTAGTATTAGTAATGCAATCTATCAGATAGACCAGGAAAGATTGTGATTTTAACATTTTTCAAGGTTATACATTTTTAAAATAAAAATATATACATTTCAAGGGTCAACCAACCTTTGTTTGGCTTAGAACATTTCCTTTGCTTTTAAAATATTATATTAGTGATATATAGGTTTATAAGAATTTGCAATATAATTGTAAGTACCAGAAGCCCACTAATAAATTGTTGATTTTTCTGCTTAGGATTTGGACACTCACCTGTCATCAGTGTGACACTTTCTTATTTAATCCTTGGGCATTTCTAGCTTTTAAATGAGATACTGGTTTCTCCCTTTCCATTTTATATTACCTTTAGCAGCTTGAATCCTAATAAAGAGTAGCAGCTATTTTTTTTGAAAGGTGTGTTTCTGTTTTAAAGTAAAATATTTGACAGTATTACTTAGAGGATAAATGCTACTGATTTGCAGGCTAATCAGTAGCATTTTAGCTTTGTATGTGTGGATAGCATTAAGTAAACTCACCTGGGAAAAGGACCAGAAGTCTGCATAATAATGAAAATGATCTCTCCTGGGGAAAAATCATTTGAATATAGAAACATGGATGCTTAGACTGATAGACTGAGAGACGGCTAGAGAGAGAATTGAGGTGTTATCTTGACGGCAATTACAAGAATCTCAGACTACCAATTTCTGATGGCTTTCTGGTATTGCAGGCTTACAAGAAAGGTTACAATATAGGACGGTGCAAATAACCCCAAACCCAAGTTTAGTCTTTCATCATACCAAAATAGGCTGAACCTTGTGCGAGCCAAGATTCCTTCTGCTTCTTTAACATAAGGCTGACGGTAAGTCCAGCCAAACAGTATACCTTGCTCCTTTTCCTGGTCTTAGACCTGAAGATTGACTACCCTCATGTGTTTAGAAAGCACAGGAAGTGTAACTCACAGAAAAGGAATCCCTGTCTCCACAAAAGTGTTCTCTGCGGTCCCAAACCCCACCTGGACCTGCTAGTCTTTTCAAAGTAGGAGAAGCAGGTCTTTGTTTGTCTCTCTACATTCTCCATTTGGTAGGGAACATAGAGAAGAATGAAAATGCTGTCCATATTCATTAATATAATATGCAATTTTTTTGGCTCTTCCCCTGTGTCAGAGGACATGTAAGCTCTTTTTCTGTAGTATTTTATTTCCTGGAATGTAAGAACTATTACTTATCCCATTGTGTAGATTAAAAACTGGGGGTAATTAAGAGTTTAGCAGAAGGCAAATGTCAAAAAGCTAGAGAGGAGCTGCTGTTCAATAGGGAATCTTGAGAAGGTATCACAGAAATAAAATGCTTTATTCACCTCACTCTTCCCACCTAAAGCTTTGCCTTCTAGCCATATGGCTCCATCGTGCATACTAAAGTCCTCCGATTTAGGGTATCATAGGGACAGTCATAGAATTGGGTCTGCAGAGAAAGAAAGTCCTTAAATGTTACTATTTATTTTTAATTTTTTGCCTCTATTGTTACATTCTTTCCAATTACAGACTTCCAAGGAGGGAATGTCATAGGTTCCTTGAGAACAGAATCTGTTGAATTATATGCATTTACTGAGGTGGTTCTACAAACATTTAGCTTCTGTTTAATACCAATGTCAAAACATCCATGTGTGCTCCCAGAATCGTGCATAGCTAATCATCTAAAATTATCTATTCAGAGCCAGTGCCGTTGAGAGTTAATGTCCTATGGGATGTCCTTACTTAGGATGCAGTTTAGAAGGGAAGAGATATTTTTACCAACTCAGTTTTTAACATTTATTTTACTCTCCTGATGAACTTGCTTTTTCAAATATTCTCTAAGGACAGGAGAAATTAATAGTAATGAGCTCATTTAGAAAGTAACGAGCTTGTGATCATTTTGCCTTTGTTCACGCTGCAGTAATGGCTCCAGCTCATTTTATTTTAAGGAATTTTGCTCAGGCAAGATGCTGAGTGCAGCAAGGTGGTTTTCACTAAAATAAACTTATTGAATTTTGGTGAGCCTCTGGGATAAAAAGGGAAAGACAATTGCCTATAAAATGCGGAACTGTTATCTTTTGGCGAAGAAGAACAGTAGGTGTATGCAGCTTCTAAGTGATAAACATGTACATTTCTAACTTCATTTGTACACCTACCAGATCTCCCCAGCAGCTGTCTTTATTGCAGCCATCTGAGCACTAATAGAACAAGTCCAAAATTTCCTAAACAACATGCATCATAACTAAACTTTCAAAAGGTTTTTATATCATTTGCTGGAAAGTTTCTGACAGTATGCATAGTAAATTTTAGAGTGCAAACTTTGTGGAGATTTTCTTTTACATAAACACTATGGTTTCAGAAGAGAGAGCCCATTTGATAAATGAGAAGGAAAACAACAGAATCACTTTCATGAACCAAAGTATCTGTACCACTTAGAGAGATGTTGGCTAGTAAGACTGTCTTAATATTCTTAAGGAGATGATCATATCCTGTCATAGGCTGCTAATTTCAATGCATGCAGTTTTGAATACCTGATTCCCTATTTTCTTGTTGGAAAAGCTTGGAGAATATGAAAGTGGGGGAGGGATATTTTGTTTCTGGTGGAGATTCTTCAAGGTCCTAGGCTCAAGTCTGACCAACTCAGGAATTTGCTTATCCCAAGTAAGCATTATGTGTTAGAATTTGGAAGTATCCTTATTTGTAATCCTTTATTGTTCATTGACGTTGGATGATATAGAAGGATGGAACTGTATGTGAGATAAACAAAATTTGTTTTTGTATCAGAAGAGAAGGTAAAACAGAACATATATTTTTTAATTTTTAAAGTTGGATGTCCTTTCAAATTCTGAGGTCTCTTGATAGACTAGATAATTGATGGACTTCCAAAGCTGTCATACTTAGATTTGAATTCAACGTCTCATGGCTAGGGAGTTTTAGTCAAGTCAATTTCTTGGAACTGAATGTCCATGTTTAGACAATGGGGAATTTTAATACTTATGTGATTATTATTGAGTAATGTCTGAAATATCTAGGTATGTGCCTTATTGTTGATACTTGAGATATACTGTGTTAATCTGTTTCCATTTAATAACAAGAGCTAATATGTTAAATCAGGGGGTGAGGTAGCCAAAAAGTTTATGGATATGAATAAGAAAAGATGTTTGACATAAAATAGAGTAAGTGAATCACATGTTATTTGGAGAAAATGATAATTCCATAAAGTCAATCACTTCGTAATTGAAAACTAGTTTATTGAACTCTTATTATGTGCCTGACGCTGCTTTAAGTTCTTTATATACACCGTCACAGCCAGTTCTCACAAAAGCCCTATGACCGTAATTACTCATATTTTAAAAATGAGCAAACAAGCCTTTACAGATTTAGCATTGTGCTCTTCTCTTTGGTTAATGCTAAACATTGCTCTCATTCCATATATAAATAAAGAGAAAGAAAAAGCAGGTACATAAGTAGGTAGACAGGTTCTCATTTTCTTAAAACTCTTATTTTCTAATTTGACCTAAGACAGAAGAGAAATGTAAGAATTTTCCATATTTTGGTTTCAAGTAAGACATTTAAGTTACTGACAGGAAGTTAGATACTGTTTTGAAGTACTGTTTGTTTTTAATAATGACACTGTAATAATGATACCTTAAACTTGCCTGTGGTATATATTTTTGAGAGTTTGGGAATTTCACTCACCTTTCACAAGGATCCTGGGGTTTTAATTCCAAACCTACTGCAATCTAACTTGGCAACTTGGAGAAAGTAAAACTTTTCGGACCTCTGCTTTCTCATCATGAAAATGAGAGTATGGGCTAGACTTTCTGTTATATTTTTTCTCCTTCTAAAGATTGCTTCAAGGTCACATAAAAAAAACTAACAAAAATCATTTGGAATGACTGCTTTTCAGTGTAAGGACATCACCACAGTAAAGCAGCAAAATGTTTCATTCTTCCTACTGGGAAGAATCAGCTGTCTGATTTCACAACACGGTGAAGTGAATATTTGAAATTATTCATGAGACATCTCATAAGAAATATTCAATTAGATTTGTAATTGTATTATTTCAAGGGTTGCAGGTTGCTTATGTATATGCTGACTCAAATTACGTATAAATTTAAATTCTCTTACATTTTAAATGCCATTGTTGAATAACAGATATCAGAAAAACCCTCTCTAAATCAATCCATACTAATTGCTTTCATATTCTGATCTTTTGGTCATATTAACTATATATTTTCCTTTATTACTGGTGTGTAAAAATATAGTGCCACTAGTAATAAAACATACAAAAAGTGTTCTATGATCAATTAACATTGCATATTAAATTTACTCTTCCACCGTTTTCCAGAAGAATTCTTAAAGTTGGCATTATAAAAGACTTTTGTTTAAAATTAGGGGGAAAGTGGAGTGGTTTCAGATTCTGGTTATATGAGGGTAACATTAGCAAATGAAGTAAACGTGATTGGGGGCTTTCTAGCGCTTAGAGGCATAGTTCACTTTGAAGTCTAAATTATTTATGGCACAGAAGGAGACACTTGGTAAATAACAGGAAAAGCACAGAAATCAAATGCAGATTGTGGTATTTGCTAACTTTAACACTTACGTTACCAAAACCCAAGTCTGGTGATAATTTATTCCCTCTGAATTACTTATCAAAGAATAGCTTTATTTCTGAATGAAAAAATAAATTAGACCATTAGCAAATGACTAAGAAAACATCATTTGGAAAAAGAAAATAATAATTTTTATTTGACATTAAAGTAAATTTTATAAAGCCACAAGGATTCTGGAAATATTTTTTCTTAGAACTGCTGAGTATTTTATAAATCAGTCTTATTTTGGCATAAATTAATGAAAACATCCACCTATGAAATGTAATATGTCACTGCTAGGGTAGTAAATCAGCACAGATAGGAAAGTTGGAAAGCTAGGTGTATATATAAATTGTTATATATGTGTAAGTAACTATATATGTATATATGTGTATGTATGTAAATATAGCAAAAGTTTGAGAGAGCTACTGACTTAAAAAACAAAAATCAGAAAAAAACACGGTGCAAAATACCATGAACTAAAGTCTACCTATTCTAAACCAAATTAGAGTTACAAAAATGTTGAACTCATGAATTCTCTTTCATTTAATGAATTTCAATCTCCTCTGTGATATGCAAATAACTATCCTGTACTTTTAAAGCATTTTCTTTTAGAACTTCTCAAGAGTTTCTTTATTCTTCATTTGAATTGGTTTTACTGGTGAATTTCACTTCAGACACCATGGGCTTGTATCCCAAGGATCTGGCTGGCCTCCTTATTTTACAGAAGGAAATGGTCATAGATGATGCTTCTTTCTATTGAATTCAGTAGTAAAATCGTTCATTGCCATCTGCTTCTGATGACATCTGGATTGTTTGTTAGAACAGATTTACTTTTTATAATGGCTGAAATCAGAATCCTTTTTTTCCTTTTAAGTTTCACTATTCATACCTTTTTAAAAAAAAATCAGTATTCATTATTTATACTTCTCAAGTTCATGGGAAACTCCCTTGAAATATAAACACTGCATCATTCATTTCTGTTTCCTAGTGGCACTGTTCAAATGTACTAATAACTATTAGTACAAGAGCAGCTTTTACTTCTTTTCTCATTCATTGTTGCACACTTCTGTTCCTTCTTTTTCTTCTCTTTTTGTTTTTTTCAGAATTTTGGAATTACATCTGGCAGACTGCAAACCCAGTGAGCTTTATGCTATCCTAAGTTGCTTCTTAAAGGAAATATTTTGTAAAAACTAAACCGCTACGTATCAAAGATCTGGTAATACATATTCTACATTAATGTTTGTAACATGATCAATTGCTTGATCACTGAATCAGATCAGTTTCAGTGGGAAATATTAATCATTTTGAATAGAATACAACAATCTACAATTGGCACTGGCAAGGGGGTTCTGAAAGAGGAAGAGAAACACTGAAGGTGGGTAAGCTTTGCCAGACTAAAAGTTTTTACCCAGGCCAGACCAGGGTACACACACTGACATAAAAAAGGGTGCCTGAGCAGGCAGGGTTTAGCTACTTATATCCCCCAGGAGAAGCAGCAGGTAAGTAGACATCTAAATTATGGAATGTGAAGGATCGAGGAGCTGAGGAAAGTGAGAGACCTGTAAAAGGATATAATAAAACTTCTTGTGAATCCATCACAAATACAAGTTCTTGAGGTTCTTGGTTTTATTCACTGGTCACAGGAAATGGGAAGGAAATAATGAGATGATTGTGAGACTTGGGACAGAAATCTCAAGCCTTTGCTCCTCCCTGAGATTTAAAGGTAAAGAAACAAGAGTGGAACAGATTATTTTCTGAAAGGCCTTCTAGTAGAAAAAAGAAGCTATCTCCCAGAATAAAATATAGAAGAAAAGTAGAATTTAAGCTGGTATTTTTGTTAAGACAAAAGTCTAAGTAGTAATGAAAGAGCTGGTGTGTGTACAATTTTTACGTGAAGGAGGAAGCCCAATTCCACAGAGCAAACATTGCATGGTGTCATATTTGGGGTAATAATGGTCAAGCATGAGTAAGGAAGAGAAATTCAGCTTCAGAGCTTACACTTGGGGTGTTGTGGCGCTGCAGGACTGTCAGGCACTTAGACCAGCACAGACATCAGCACAGGGAGATTGTCGAGCCTGGAGGGCAACCTTCAACCCTGCAACCTAGTGGGTGCGACAACACAATTGTATGTCATAACTCATCTTGGCCTTGCTCTGTGTGATCCTATCTTCGCTCACATGTTACAAGGTCCTGGTGATTCCCACACCAAAGGCAGATACTGATTGGTTTCTGTCTTGATAGGAAATGTGATAAAGTGAGCCATAAATGGTTAAAAAAAATACATGATTATATTTAAATTCTGGGTGGGTAGAGAAGGTCAAAGATTTAAACATATACCCATTTTCTTCTCTGTCTGCCTCCAGCTTATGTAAGTGACCAGAAAAAGACTGTGTAAATCTACTGAGAGCACACTAACAAGTGGGCCAGACACCACTGCAGAATGGAAGTAGATGGGGAGTGGCGGAGCAAGCACAGGCAGGGGGTGAGGGAAGCACACTTCCTGGCCATTGCCAGGCAAAACCAAAGGCTGAAGATGAGCCTCGGAGATGGCTTTTGACTCTAGTTTAAAATCCATATTAAGTTGGTAAAGAAAAGCTAAAAGTGAGTTAGCATATTACAAAATATACATACAGTATTTACTCTTAAGTGTTGAACTAAGCACCTCTATTTTATGGGTAATATGGCTTCAAATCAGCTTTTAATAAGTACATTTTTTGTTGCAATAAAGAAAGAAAAGTATGCCCTTCTCTATCTAAAACCAAGTGATATTATAATTTTATTAATCTTAATTTTTCAGATGACTGTGGCTAGACAACATTTTTGTTACCTGGCTGTGGTGTTTCTAAACCAAAAAATCTTGGAAGAAGCAGGAGCTTAACTTTTCAGTCAACAGATAATATCTTAATATATGTGTGTTCATGATTAACTTTTCTTTTTTTTTTCCCTCTTGTTGAGACAGAGTCTTCCTCTGTCGCCTAGGCTGGAGTGCAGTGGTGTGATCTCGGTTCACTGCAACTCTGCCTCCCAGGTTCAAGCGATTCCCCTGCCTCAGTGTCCTGAGTAGCTGGGACTACAGGCATGCGCCACCACACCTGGCTAATTTTTTGTATTTTAGTAGAGACAGAGTTTCACCGTATTGGCCAAGATGGTCTTGATTTCCTTACCTCCTGATCTGCCCCTCTTGGCCTCCCAAAGTGCTGGGATTACAGGCTTGAGCCATGACACCTGGCTTAGTATCACTTGTTCTTTCCCCTAGCCTACTTCTAAAACATTAGTTCTCAATCATTATTTTATTTTTATTAGAATCACCAGTATGGCTTGTTAAACGCAAGAGCTGGGCCCTATCTACAGATATGATCTGATATATAGGTTGGGCGTAGGGCCTAAGAATTCCCAGGTGATTCCAATGCTGCTAATACTGAGCCCATGTTTTGAGAACCTGTGTTCTAAATAAAATTGAGGTGACCAATGGCAGTTACTTTTATTGGCCATTATAATAACTAATATACCTAAAGAAAGTAACAAAGACAGGCCTAGTGTGTGCTGTTCCCCACTATGTGTCTATGTGTTCTCATATGATTGTTTTCTTCTGGTGTTCTGTTTTTTCAGTTATTTCAATTAGAGGTTTTGATTAACTTAGTTTCTCCTTGGGATAAACAACTCAATCAGACTTAATCTTCCAATTAATAATGATTTAATCAATTCTACTTAAATTCTCTTGGTAAATTACCCCAAAAATATAAAAATTAAAATTGGACACTATTTGTTAATAAGGGCCTAGGAGCTAATTAAGTGGAAGCAGCATTCTTCGGCTCTTGAAAATAACCCCATAACTTAAAAATATCCAAGTACCATATTAACTTTGTAGATTAAAGCATAATATTGCTCATGAAAGGCCCACTAGGCTACTTAGCTAATCAAGCACAAAATTTATTGTTCAGATTTCCTGTTTTTTAATAAGTATATATAGAGAGGTAGTCTAAGTTTTTTTTTCTCCAACTTTTATTTTAAGCTCTCGGGTACATGTGCAGGATGTGTAGGTTTGTTGCGTAGGTAAACATGTGCCATGGTGGTTTGCTGCCTAGATCAATCCGTCACCTAGGTATTAGGCCCAGCTTCCATTAGCTACTTTTCCTGATGCTCTCCTCCTCCACCCGCCCCGACAGGCCATAGTGTGTGCTGTTCCCTACCATGTGTTTATGTGTTTTCACATGATTATGTTTTCTTCTAGTGTTGCTTCTATTTTTCAGTTATTTCAATTATAGCTTTTGATGAAAATGATGTGGAGTTTTGCATTTTACCTAAGACATATATTAAAATTCTCTTAAAATATTGCGAACTACTGTCAACCCCACTCCCCAATTATCCTCATTATCATCAGACATTGTTTATTCAGGAGAAGCAAAGTAATTTTAATATTTGCCTAATAAAACAGAATTATGTAAATTGCCTCTAAAATTACTCATACTATTTCTCTAAAACCAAATATTTTGGAAATAACCATTCTGTCACTCAGATTTGACTATACTTCTTTTGTTTTAAAAGTCTCAGGGTTTTTCTTTCTTTTTGTTTGCCAATTTGAGCTATTTCTGGAGGTAGAAGTGGTCTTGAGTAAATGGGTGCTGTATTTCTAGTTTTATCATTAGTTAACTCGAAGAATGTGGCCAAAGACAAGTTGATACAGGCATAATTTTAAAAAGTGTTTAGTGAGGAGTTCTAGCTCTAAATATTTTTTGATTCTAAAATGTGCAAATTAGAATTATGATAGAAATTAAACATAGAATAATATTTTTGTTCAGATTAAGATACGAGAGAGTAAGCATGATAATCAGATATTTGAAATATCTTCAAGACTTAGAAAAAGAATAAATAATTAAATTAAAATGAACTTACATACTTAAAACTGTTAATAGATTTAAAATATTTTCAAATTTGAAAAATAAAATTCCAACATGATTCTAAAGTAAAACAAATTCCCAGGGATTTCGCTATAGCTATAAAATCAGATGCTACTATGCTTTGCAAAAAATATTTTAACTAGAAGCCAGTAAAGACCGAGGTCTTGAAAGGAGTATAGATTTGAAGTTATTGTTTTCTATTTTTAATTTAATTTTCTTTTCTCTTAACAGGGATTTTAAATTTAAGAGCATTGATAAAGTAGAATAACTAACACTTACAATAAGACAAAAAGAACTTTGTTCTTCAATTTACACATTTCATTGTTCTAAAATGTTAATAGCATGTATTTGGCAGCAAAAATAAGTTACTTGAAATCAAAGGATTATTTAGAAAGCTTCATTCATCCGTTTATTAAGCAACAAACCATTCTGATCAAAGGGTCACCACCGATCTTTTAGTTGCATGAACAAAAGAGAACCTCTCTTTTTGTGAATGTGTTTTTCTTATTCTATAAAAAGACAAAAGATATAAAGTAACAACCAAATGAATATTTATCAATAATACTTTAAAATTCCATTCATTACTATAAATTTTAATGCCTTCTAGTTAAAATATGTTATACATGACTGTAATCTCTTCTATTTTTCAATTATGTTTACTTTGCCAAATTGTGTGAGGTGGCCTGTGTATGTGTGTGAATGAGTGTTAGGCAAAACTTGTCATGCTCTTAAAAACCCTCTAAAAGGTAGACACCACATCTTGAGAACAAGAGAAAAAAAAGTATTTCTATGATGTAACAACATTAAAAGAAATGCCACGTATTTAGAACTACATCTGTTAAGGTAATCCAAAATATGCCAAAACCCAACTAATTCATCATGGATGTGCAAATAGAGCTCACAGCATGTAGTTTTTAGAGAGGACAGAAAAAGTTGCAAACTTATATAAACATTTTGAAAATACTATTTAGCCCATCTGCAGCTCTTTGTAGATACTAAGGGCTCGAAACTCCTATTGTATCCATTATTTCTTAAACCAGGTCATGGTAAGTCGCAGATTTGTTTTATGACTAGATACAGTGGAACAAGCTTTGAATGCATTAACAAGTTCTCTTGTGAACAAATAGACGTTAAAATACCTGCATTTTCTAACATAGCAAGGACAGAAGAGGTTAAAGAAAATATGAGGGCAGAAGGCTTGGAATTCCTTGGAAAGCTCAGAGTTGTGCTAGAAGGGTCTTCTAGGTCACTTATTATCCAACAAGGTTTTCTACCAATGTGTGATCCATTCTTCACTACCATTCACCTAACTGAACTCTGGAGTATGATTTCGATAAGATGTTGTTGGTGTTTCTAATATTCTTGTCCTTTCATAACTCATTCAAAATAGATTATACTAACACAAAGGGTTAAAGACACATTATCATATAAGAACTTTGAAGCTAATTCACAAATATGTGAAAAATTAAAAGTTCACTTTATTCAGTAATGATAAATACGAATTCTTCAATGTGTATTGGTAGTATATTAGTAATTTTTTGATCAAATTATTTGTGATACCTTAAAAATATCATATCACTTATTCATCTTCTTAATATTTGTTGAATGCCCACTGTGAACCAGGCTTTATGCTAATTGTTGAACAAAATAAAATGTAAATATAAGACTGTTTCCACTATCTTTTTGAAGGTTACATTTCCCTGAGAGAGATATTAATTTAAAAAATACATAAGTGAGTTGGAAAAGTGCTAGATGCCATGAAGTTGAGATATACAATACTATGAAAAGTGTTGTATACTGATAGTATTGTATATGAAGAAGTATGCTATGAAAAAGTATTGTATACTCATAGTATTGTACGTCTCAACTTCATGGCATCTAGCACTTTTCCAACTCACTTATGTACAGGAGGATGTTTTGAAGTTGAGATATATAATACTATGAGAATATATAGTAGGATATTTTTTGCAGAGTTTCTGTGGGTTATCACTCCACACATGTTGTCTGTTGTACCACCAGGGTTGGAAACCTGCAAACTATATTTCTTAGAAAACTTTGCCATCTGGCTTCTTTACTAATAGGAGGTACTCTCAGGAGGATCAAACCAAAAAAGAAGGTATTAAAACTTTTTTTTTCCTGCTGCTAGTTTGTGGCTCTCGGTGTAGTAATACCAGCAGACATGATGGCCGTATGACACTACAGGTTCGTCCCAGCAGCATCAGGAAGAACTTGAGTTAACACCAGTGAACATCTGGGACCCTAAGTGTAAGGGTTATTGCCGAGTTTTAAATGAGGAAACTGAGACCAGCCTAGGAAAATTAAATGCCAATTTATTAAGCTCCCGGGCGAGGTTCTGTGGTCTGGAAAGAGGGGGCCAGAGAAGTCACGCTTAATTTTCCAGGGCAGGGGGTTTTATCGGGGTTAGAGGCAATTGATTGGATATTGGGGAAACAAAGCATAAGGTGGGCTGGCTCAGGACGTATGGGGTGAGCTGCCATTGGGTAAGGCTTGGCGGGATTTTTTAAATTTTGGGGGGTTGGAATGCATAGTTTAGTGCTGAGTATAGGTCTGGGAGCGAAATGTATAGTTTAGTGCTGAGAATGCGTAGTTTAGTGCTGAGTATAGATCTGGGAGCAGAACACAGAAGTGGGTGTGGGTGAGGGGAGCCTGCATGGAGAAGCCAGATGCTGAGTATCAGACATGGAGAGGGGTGGGTGTTGTTCATCTGGCTCCCAGCGAGGCTATCAACCTTACGCTAAGTGTCTGCTAAATGGTGACATTGTGATTCCAACAGCTGCAGTTGCACTAGTGGCACCTCTCATAGTTAGTTGAACAACAGCAAGCTCAGCGAAAGATTTTATTAAAGGGCTATTTTAGCTATCAGAAAGCACAGGCTACTTGCTCTGCCTGCAAGATACTTTTTTCTTCCCTTGTTATCAAAGCAAACAGGCTATGCAAACAAGCCCTCTATGGAGGTATGTTTTAGGGACTAAATGAATATCTACATGGCTGATAACCAGAAAGCAAGGGGAAGGAGTAATTAGAGAAAACGTTAGAGAGGAAGGTAGATGAAAGAATATGCAGAATTCTAAGTACCTTCTGATAGTACAGAGAAGGCATAAAAAGATTTGAGACATACATATTTTCAGTTTTTCATTTCAAAATGTTAACTTTGATCTTTGCCATTAAAAGATTGCCACATAATATATGGGAAGTTTTGTTCTAAATTACTTGAAATGGAGTTCTCATTCTTTGGGACGTAACAGGATTTTGTTTGCCCAGTTGATCTACATAATAATCATGATAGGGGCAAAAACAATGGTCCTAACACTGTGCACAACAGCCCCTGGTTTTGAGCACTTTCTCTGTAGCAGTTACTGTTATAAGCATTTAACATGTACTTGATAATTCTAATGGAATTAACCTTGGTGGAAAAGTCTAATTAAAAAATATATATAAATGAAGAAACTGAACTGTAGTGTTCCTACGTAACTCCCCAGAAGTCAAAATGCTAATATGGTATAATACTGTCCCGTTCCCTATAGTACCAGCTTTGTGCTTTTCTGCTAACTACCATCTTACAAAAAAGGAACAAATATGATGCTCGTCATTGATATTTTGACTAAAAATAATGTTTTCTTTTTCCTCTTACAGTTATAGAGTGTTTTCAAGACATTTAATCCCAAAGTTCATCTGTATACATGGTTAAATGTGGGATAAGTGGATTAAAAACGAGGGGGCATTGTCTTTGCACAACTAAAAGTATGACACACCTAAGGTTATGTGGTGGCTACAACGCCATACTAACCAAATTCTCTTTTTTTATTTCCATAATTTTGGCACGCAGAAAATCTAGAATTTTTACACTTCCTTGCAGTTAGGTTAGGGCCATGCAGATGGGGTCTGGTGTGACTTTTTCTGCTAGTAGGATATGAGCAGATACGATGCAAGCCATTTACATGCCTGTTTGTAAAGGATCTCTGTTTATCCCCACTCTACTTCCTTTCTATAGTGACCTCAGAGGTCTTTTGCTTAATGTAACAGCATCACATAATCCAATTCATGAGAGATTATAATGTGACTGAGAAACAGGCTTTTCTTTCTTGTTCGTTGTTACCACTGAGATTTGTTTTTTTAAAAAATACGGCCTAATGTTAACTACCTTGGCCACTAGAAGACAGGACAGCTGTGGTTGAGTCAGAGTGTTCTGCATCTTCTTTGGGAATGCCCATTCTAGGTACAGCTGCTGGTAGTCTGGACTCTATGCTAGAATCACTGTGTGGTTGAGGCTGTAAAACTGGCTCCTGGAACCTACCGCACTTGCAAGGTCTCCTCTCTTTTCTCCTTTATTTCAGAGGAACTCCTATTTCAGTGGTCTGAGAGATCTACTTATTGTTAATAGTGTATTCATTTCTGCTATGCTATCTTTAGCTTCTCATGCTATAATTTTGGCCTGAATCGTATCTAAAGTCACACTTGGGTGATCATAGCTTCAATCTCTAAAAGCACAGACCTTTATTTTATGAAGTTACTAATGTGAGTTTCCATTCGCATTTAATGCAGAGGAAGAAACAAAGGGGAAGCTGCAGATATTTAAAGACTCCTCAGATTTAGGGGACAAGAAGATATTAGAATATTAACACCTGAGATGAATAAATAAGGAGTTGATGCTGGAAACAAGGAGGATTATTTTGAGGAGAAGGCTGGTGTGCTTGTGTGTGTACCTAATCTCACAAATGCTGGGAATGTAGAGATGAAAAAGGATCATTTGTTACCCTTGAGAAAGTCTCAATCTGTTTAAGAATTAGATATCTACATAAATTATTGCAGTACTGTAATGGAGCAGAGAGTTTAAATGGTGAAATTAATAGATTCTAGATTGGAAAAAATAATCAGAAAGGACTTCAGTATGATCATTCAGCTGATCAGTAAAAGAGAAATGGAAATTTCCACAGTGATCAGTATGGTAACTAGGAAAGACCGAAGTGTCTTATAAGATGGAGTCTCTTGAAAATTATATTAGAGAATAGTTTGCATATAGAATATTAGAAGGGTGTAGTAGCAGGAGATCAAACTGTATAGGAAGCCACAGAGTTGATCATTAAAGCCCTCTTTCACTGGGTTAGTAAGTTTAGATTTTATGGTAGCTTATGAGAGCCAGTGAAAGGTTGTGAACAGGTAAATGGCATGATAATATTTTTTTAGAAAAATTTATTGTGTCATGTGGTAATCATTTGAAAGCAGAAATTATTACAAGGAGGTTAGTTAAGTTTTGAAAAAGTTCAAATGAAAGATAAAGACCAAAAATTAAACAATAGCGGTAGGAATAGAAGGAGAAGATGAATGAAAAGATGAGAAATAAATAAAATGGAACAGACTTGGTGGCTAGATGTAAAAGAGTGGGCCATGTTTCTGCGAAGGTAGAAAATCAAATACAAAGAGGAAAGCCAGTTGTCATGTAAGAATGTGGTTGAGTCACGTTTTGAAGATGTTGAGTCTGTGATGCCTCTGGAACATCCAAGCAGAAATACAAGTAGGTTACCAGTCTGTAACTTAGAAATGGGATCCCAGCTGTTGGTGAAGATGTGAGTGTGGGTCAGTGGTTTCCCAAAGCACTTTCCAGAGTTCCGACTGCATAAACTAGGGAGCTTGGGGGAATAATTTAAGTGACCTACTATAAACATGAAGTTTTTCTTTAATTTGTTTTACTTAATTTTTTCCATCTTACACATGTAAATGGATTTGTGTTAGTTTTTGCATAAAATTAATTTTTTTCCAAATATTAGATAATTCCAGAAGAAACTAACTTTCCCTTCTGGCATATTGTTACCTACCCTACCTTGAGAGGCACTCATGTAGAGTAGTGAAAAGTATTCGAGGGAGTCAAGGTGATATTCATTTCCTGCTTTGGGCTGTGTGATCATGAGAAGATTATCATTAGCTCCAATAATAAAAAATAGCAACATTATACAATGTAAATAAATAACCTACCACATTGACTTATATATATATATGTACATATATATATATATGTACATATATATATATATAATTGTGTTTTAGGTTTTAGGGTACATGTGAGGAACGTGCAAGATTACTGCATAGCTACATACATGGCAATGTGGTTTGCTGCCTTCCTCCCCATCACCTATATCTGGCATTTCTCCCCATGTTATCCCTGCCCAACTCCCCACCCCTGCTGTTCCTCCCCTGGTTCCCCCCCACAGACCCCAGTGTGTGATGCTCCCCTCCCTGTGTCCATGTGTTTTCATTTTTCAACACCCACCTATGAGTGAGAATATGTGGTGTTTGATTTTCTGTTCTTGTGTCAGTTTGCTGAGAATGATGGTTTCCAGGTTCATCCATGTCCCTATAAAGGACACGAACTCATCGTTTTTGATGGCTGCATAGTATTCCATGGTGTATATGTGCCACATTTTCCCTGTCCAGTCTATCATCGATGGGCATTTGGGTTGGTTCCACGTCTTTGCTATTGTAAACAGTGTTGCAATGAACACTTGTGTGCATGCATCCTTATTATAATAGAACGATTTATAATCCTTTGGATATATACCCAGTAATGGGATTGCCAGTTGTAATTGTAAATTAGTTCAACTATTGTGGAAGACAGTGTGGCAATTCCTCAAGGAACCAGAAATAGAAATTCCATTTGACACATTGACTTTTTATCCCTTTCATTTTAGCATGTGGTAGTAGTCATAAAAGTCCTGAGTAAAAGTAAGAGTCAATTAAATTGATTAGAAAACCTGAGCAAAACAAGGAAAGAGCAAAAGATGAAATAAACACTGCAAACGTAATAAACAAAAACCATAACATGAAAGCTATTGCTTCTGTTATAAAAATACTTGCATGTAAGCTTTCCAAGTATACTGCAGGTCATGAAAGTTATAAATTATAATTCTTAGGTTAGATAATGCCATTTTACATGGTTTATAGAGATGGCTCAATAGTCATATCAGTTGGAATATAATGCCCTTGAGGCCAATGGACTTTAGCTGTTTAATTCATGGATGTTTGCTTAGCTCATAGGCATTCAATAAACACACTGTGAATTTATCAAAGGATTTAAGAGATACACACTTATGGGACATCAGTGTTTTAGCACATTTAATTTCAGTATTTCAGTTGAAACAAGTCACAGCAATTGTGATTCCAAATATGGTCCAGTTTTGCAATTAAATTGGAGCTGGTGAGACAGTAGTGAGTCTTCTCATTGTCAGGTAAACACATATCTCAACTCCTGACTTTAGATTTGATATTTTGCAGTGAAAAATGTTTTCAAGTAAAAGGTGATGAGAACTTAGATTTCATGGGTTAAATGAAATCTACGGAGGTATTTTTGTTTATTTGTCACAGCATTTTAACATTAAGAGATGTTTTATAAAGATACTAATTTGTCACTTCCCTTGAATAATAGGAGAAATGGCAATGCTAATCTAACTTTTTCATATAGCAACAAATTGCTTATCCTGATTAGCTATGGCCACCTATAAACAAAGTATTCATTCTCCAATTGCAATACAGTCCTCACCATCATCCAGTGCCCACTTATGCAGTTTTACGAGTGGATTTCACTCGTTATATTACTGTTTTGGCCTCTTGAGGCAAAAATTGCAAATCATTTGATGTGCAGCTTTTCCTTTACCCTTTGATATTTAGGTCTCTTTAAAAGAACAACATGTTTAGGCCAGAGATTTATACTGTCTCTGTAATCCCTCAAAAGTGGAGCCTGAAATAAGGACTTGGGAATTGCTAATTTACTTGGAAGATAAAACTAGGAAGCTAACGTAAGAAATAGGGAAAAGTGAGAAGAGAGGAAAAACAAGCCAGTAAAGGGCACATTAATGAGTAGGTTACTAATGTGGACAATTTGGGCTCACTCTCACTGGGTGGATCATACCTTTGAATTGTCAGACCTAAAAGAACAGGGAGGCCGGGGCATTTCTCGCTGGATTCCTGTCTCCAATTGGTTGAGGGTTGAGCCGGAGATAATACTCTGCTGCACTTCCGGGTTGGCTGAGGCATGCTTTGGAATGTCAGTTTCCTTGTAGGAGAGTGTTTACAGGCAAGAAGCGGTCAGTGAGTAGGGAACATAGCTGGAAGTAAACTCAGGTGAGGCCTGAGAGTTACAGCATTCTGACAACTGTTCATATCATGGAATTGCGAATCATCAATATTTTAAAGCTTTGCATGGTCAAAAACAATTATTTCTACCTTCTAATTTAAAATTTATTTTTTCAATTATTGTAAATCTAGTTGAATCGGAATGTAAGGTGAAAAATGCCCTTAAGGGAACATTAATTAATTGAGGGAGAGTCTCACTCTGTTGCCCAGGCTGAAGTGCAGTGGTGCAAATTTGGGCTCACGGCGACCTCTGTCTCTTGGGTTCAAATGACTCCTATGCCTCCGCCTTCCTGGCTTTAAGTGATCCACCCAACTAGGCCTCCCAAAGTGCTGGAATTACAGGCATGAGCCCCCATGCCCAGCCTGGGAACATTAGTTAACATAACTGCAATTCTGGAACATTCATTAGAATCTGATAATATACAATCTTTATACCAATCTTCCATTATACCAAAGCTGTACTCAGAAAACCATTGAATAGATCCATTAATTTCTTCCATATATCTGGATAGCAATAGAATCTCTAATAGTTAGAAATAACTCAGTTATAGGACTGAAGGTCCTGGAATCGTAAAAGAACTCAAGAACATACCAAGCTTTCATTTGGCTGGCAACCGTTTTTTGACCCTGGAAATTGCGATCTATGAACAAGACAAGAAATCTAGAAAGTTTTTATACTGTAAAATATTTGCAAAGCACTTTAATTTTTCCCTCTAAATACCTAGTAATTTACACGTAAACTAGTCTACATTCATTAGTGTTTGTCAGTACACTTTTCTTCTGAAGTTTCAAACTGGAATATCAATCCAAACGCAAAAAGTAGGAGTCTGACCCAGCTTGTAAGGGCGCCTTTGTTAGCACCTCTCTGTTCGGTTATTGCTCCCGCTGAAGCTGAACTTGTGAAATGAATGTATCAGAAAATGTGGGGCAGGCATAACATAAACAATTTAACTCAAGAGGTGCATGCTAACCCTCTCATTTACAGACATCTTTATTATTTTCTTTTACTTACAGACAAAGGAAAGTGCCTTAATTTTCCTGAGAATGGAAGAATACACATTATATTTCAAATTTCCCAATACTTAAAACCAGAATTAAATAAATTGCCTGGAAAAATTAATTGAGATAGCTGTCTTCAGTGAAGTAGGTGTCATTACAACAGATGCTTTTACTTTTTCGTTTTTTCCCTGTTAGAATGTTATTAATAAAAAGTTATGAAGTGGACAATAAAATCCATCTTTCTCTCTCTCTCACCAATTTATCTATATTAGCATCAAATGTAAGAACATATATGTACTTGGTTCTAGCAATCCAGATGCAGTAAGTGAGGATTAAACTATCCAAACTTTTTAAGGATTAAGCGAGATAACATTCATTTTCACGAGCATCATCAGTGTGTTGTCTGCTTGCCTAGAGCAGCAGTTCTGAACAGGAGATCCTACTTTAATATCTTTCTGTCATAGTTTCCAATTGCTACTGTAACAAATTACCAATAACTTTGTGGCTTAAATAATATAGATTTATTATTTTATAGCATTTAAGCTCAGAAGTTGAAAACGGGTGTCATTGAGTTAAAATCAAAGTATTGACAAGGCAGCATTTGTTTTTTGAGTTCTAGGGAAAAAATCTGATTTTTTATCATTTGCAGATTCTAAAGACCTGCTGCATTCTTTGGTTTGTGGTCTCTTGGTCTCTTTCACCATCTTCAAAGCCAGCAGTAGCATCTTCAAATCTCTCTCTGATGCTGAGCACCTCTTCTGCTTTCCTCTTTTACTCTAAAGGATCTTCAGCATTACAGTAGGCCCACCTGGATAATCTCTTTATTTCGAAGTCACATGATTAGCATCCTTAATCCTTCTGCAGCCTAAATTACCTGTAGCCATGGACCATGGCATATTCACAGATTCCGAAGATTAGCATGTGGACATCTTTTAGAGGCCGTTATTCTGCCTACCACCTTTTAGCATTCTTTGGAGAATCCAAGACAGCTGTCCATGACTCTATCCCCACTAGTTTGCAGATACTGAACTGGCCCAGTGATTGTCACTGTGAGTGACAGCGTACCATATTGATTACTGAATTAGCTGAAAAGTTAGAAATATTTGGCTGTTGCATCAGGTAAGTGGCAAGAGGTAAAAAGGACATCGGGATGAAGTGTGAGTTTATTCAGTCAAAGTTTATAAGGAATAATAAAAATATTTCTTTTGTAATGCTGACATAAATTTATGCTTTCCCCAATATAGATGATTTGTGTTTTTTCTTTTTATATTTGAAACAAGTAATATATTTTATTGCAACCGAGAAGATTTTTTGGCAGCTCTCATTTATTCATTCAAAAATTATGGGATATGTAATATGAGATTGCCTGTGGGGAATAGTAGTGAATAGGACCCAAGGCTGGCCTTCAGGTGACTCACCAGTTCAATAAAAGAATAAAACAGTAATCATTTAAAATACAGAATAAGAAGCATTTTAGTATGGGTGTTAGGCGGTCTTAAGGGAGTGCAAAAAAGACTCACTAAAAAGTCAACATAATCTCTGCTGGGTCACAGTGGTTCCAGACATTCTTCCAAAGAAAGTGAACCAATCTTTGAGGAAGGAGATGTGGCCTTGAGTATAAAACTTGCCAAAGTGCACAACCATGAAAGAACATGGGAAATACGTGAGGATAAAAGGGGTGAGGGCATAGGAAAGGTTGACATGGTCCAGCTCATGAACGTCCTTGTTTACTTGAGGATGCTGGACTTGTATCATATAAAAAATAGTGATCTTGAGGTCAGGAGATCGACACCATCCTGACCAACATGGTGAAACCCTGTCTCTATTAAAATACAAAAAAATTAGCTGGGTGTGGTGGTGCTCAACCGTGGTCCCAGCTGCTCGGGAGGCTGAGGCAGGGGAGTCGCTTGAACCCAGGAGGTGGAGGTTGCAGTGAGCCAAGATCACACCACTGCACTCCAGCCTGGTGACAGAGCGAGACTCCATCTCCAGAAAAAAAAAAAAAAAGATCATTTAATAAGGGAGATTACCTATTTGTAAAAAAAACACAACTGTAATTGTAGAACAAGAATGATAGTAGGCTTAAAGAAGACTTTATGCTACTGATATAAGTATTATGACTATGGCTACGACTGTGACGATGACTATTGTCCAGTATTTCCATTGCAGCTAAAAGATGCTATTTCAGTGCTTGCCAGTAGAAATTAATTTTGAAAATTATACCCATTTAATCCTTACAACAACTCTGAAACAGGTGCTGTACTTATTTGAACAGATGAGAAAACTACAGTTCAGAGACATTAAGTAAGTTTCCCCATATACACATCCTGTAAAAATGGGCAGCTGGGATGCAGGTTTACACCACTGTCCCTGGGACCCTCTTACAGCCACCAGAGGCTGACTTACCTTGAACTCCTCCAGCTGAAGCTACCAGTTCCCTCACTTGTGTAGGCCCTTTCCCAAACTTGATGAATTCAAGCAGGGAGCAAGAATCCAGTCAGTCACATGGCAGAGCCACAGACTGCTGCCCTACTATGGGGCCACCATGACCACCAGGACTCCAGGCAATACTCTGAGTAGCCTAGATGATTATCTCCATCATCTTGACTCCAAGAAGGAAGATCCCAAAGAGATGGTACTATTCCCATGCTTACTGGGCATTTTGACTCCAGCCACCTGTTCTCCTGGCCCTGTGAAAACCTGGATGAGCTGGACCATGACCAGCAAGGTCAAAGGTCTAGAATTCTCAGAGGCATCACCTGGGCAAGAGGCTGTAAAGGAATTACTGTTGTGACATTACCAACAGAAGTTACGAAGCCAAAATACATATTTCAACTATCAATTTAGAACCTTTTAGCCATTCTGGAGGAAAGATTGAGTTATGTTTATATTTTCTCAGTAAAAATATTATAGAATTGTTCTCTATGAAGAGAAGATCAAAGGAGATGTAGCGAAAAATACAGGAAAAAATAGGGAAATGGGTCAGGCAATTAGTTTTCTTTCTAAATGTCTGTTTTGCCTTGTAATTTTATATTCCTTTCCTTAATGAGATCTCACTAAATGTGAGAGCTTCAGGACCTACAAAACTTGGATCCACTCCTGCCTGCAGCTATAATTTATGCAGGAAATGATGAAGGTCTAAGCAAAGGCCTCCACCAATGGAGGTGGTAAAAGGGAATGGACTTGACAAATATTAGGGTGGTAGGTAGAGTGGATGAGACTCATAGGAATGGCAGTCTGGAAGAATGACTGAGGATTTTCAGTAGTTGAGGATTTTCCTGGGATTCTAACTTGAGAAACTAGGTGGGTACTCACTGGTGAAATTCACTGGGAAAGTTATACAGGTGGTAGAACAGGTTAACATTAGAAGGTGAGATCAGTTTTATTTGGAAGATTTTAATTTAATATGCCTGTGAGATATTTAAGTAAATCTGTAGGAATAGCCAGTACAATTATCAGCTGAGTTCAGAAAAGTTTGAATTGGAGATATAAATTTGGAAGTCCTAGGTATATAGCTATATTTAATTTCATGAATAAAAAATGTATGTATAATTAAAAAAGAGAGAGAGGGTTGGAAAAAACATTATTAAACAGGCCAGTAACCCAGGGTGAAAATTTGAGGTATTCAGTAGCCTACATCAGTGGTCCCCAACCTTTCTGGCACGAGGGACAAGTTTTTCCTGGATGGGGGGGCGTGGGGTGGGAGTAGTGTGTGGTTTCTGAATGAAACTGTTTTGCCTCAGATGATCAGACATTAGATTCTTATAAGGAGTGTGCAACCTAGATCCCTGGCACGTGCAGTTCACATTAGCGTTTGCACTCCTATGAGAATCTAATGCCACCACTGATCTGACAGGAGATGAAGCCCAGGCAGTAATGCTCACCTGCTGCTCATCTCCTCCTGTTCAGCCTGGATCCTAATACGCCATGGACCGATACTGATCCACGGCCCTGGGGTTGGGGACCCCTGGCCTACTTAAAAATATAAATGGATTTGTGAATCAAAAGTGTTTTTACTTTTTTTTAATTCTAAAAAGAAAATTACCTATTCATCGATCTATCCTTCTATCCATTGATCTATCTGCTTATCATTTGAATGCAAGTAATCCATCAAATCATTGTAATGATTTTAAAATTACTTGTTACAATACAGAAGTTGCTGAAGTGGTCTTTTATTTGATGTGTTTATTGCCAGATGAATACCACTTGCCTCCAAGCTATGTTTTGATACAAGAAACATCACCAATGACTTCTCTATTAAATTGATAGTCATTAGGTAATTCTGAGTTTCAATAATGTTCTTTTAACATCAGGATATGGTTCATGATCTTGAATCTTCTTGTGGCAATTGCTGTAATAGTGACAATTGAATCAATTTTTCTACTCATACTATGAGATGAGAATTTTATTGTTTAATATTTCTATTACAAGTTAAGTAATAAATATAGGTCTTATCATGTTACATTGAACCTGATCCTTCAGGCCTGGTGAAAGTCGAGTGTATCATGGTGATTATGAAAAGAAGATATGTTTTTGCGTTTCTGGGCTCCATTACTGACTGCTACAGAAGGTTTTTAATTTTTTTAGTTTTAATTTCTGTTAATTTTTTATTATACTTTACGTTCTGGGGTACATGTGCAGAGCGTGCAGGTTTGCTACATAGGTATACACGTGCCATGGTAGTTTGCTGCATTCATCACCCTGTTATGTACTTTAGGTATTTCTTCTAATGCTATCCTTCCTTTATCCCCCCATCCCCTGCTATCCCTTCCCAAGCCCCCTACCCCCTAACAGACCCTAGTGTCTGATGTTCTCCTCCCTGTGTCCATGTGTTCTCATTGTTCACCACCCACTTATGGGTGAGAACATGCAGTGTTTGTTTTTCTGTACTTGTGTCAGTTTGCTGAGAATGATGGTTTCCAGCTTCATCCATGTCCCTGCAAATGACACGAACTCATCCTTTTTTATGGCTGCGCAGTATTCCGTGGTGTATATGTGTCCCATTTTCTTTATCCAGTCTATCATTGATGGGCATTTGGGTTGGTTCTAACTCTTTGCTATCGTGAACAGTGCCGCAGTAAATGTAAATGTGCATGTGTCTTTAAAATAGAATGATTTGTAATCCTTTGGGTATATACCCAGTAAATGGGATTGCTGGGTCAAATGGTATTTCTATTTCTAGATCCTTGAGGAATCACCACACTGTCTTCCACAATGGTTGCACTAATTTACACTCCCATCAACAGTGTAAAAGTGTTCCTATTTCTTTACATCCTCTCTAGCATCTGTTGTCTTCTGATTTTTTAATGATCGCCATTCTAACTGACGTGAGGTGGAATCTCATTGTGGTTTTGATTTGCATTTCTTTAATGACCAGTGATGATGAGCTTTTTTTCTTTTTTTCATATGTTTGTTGGCTGCTTTTTTAATTGACAAAGTATAATTGTATATATTCATGGGGTACATACTGATGTTTTGATACATATAATATATCCAGAGTGATCAAATCAGTGTAATTAGCGTATCCATTTTCTCAAAAATTTATTATTTCTTTGTGTTAGAAACATTTAATATCCTCTTTTGAACTATTTGAATGTACAATAATATATCATTGTTAGCTATAGTTGTGCTACAGTGGTACAGAAGCCTAGAACGTATTTCGTTTAACTAACTGTAATTTTGTATCCTTTAACAAATCTCCCCCTACTCTCCCTTCCCAGCATCTTGTATCCTCTGTTCTACTTTTTACTTCTATGAGAGTAACTAGAAGTTCTAAATGATATCTGTGGACCTCAGTTTTCTAATGTGTGAAATGTAAATGGTGTTGATAATTATAGAACCCTGATGAGTTCATTTATGTGTAGAATCATGCCTGGAACAAAGCAAGCAATATAGAAACATCAGCTTCTACTTTGATTACTAAAATTAACATTGTTAGTACCTGTGATGGGTGAGGTTTAAATGGATTTCAACAAACTTGTCCACTTAAGTGGAGGGCTAATTCATCAGGATAGTGCAATACGGGATACCTATGAGGGGCTCCTCCTGATCCCATTCTGCTCCACTGGCCTTCTCTATCCACAGCAGCCTCCTTTTTATAGCTCAGTGTCCCTGCTTCTGCCACAGTGGCCTCTCATTACTGCCCACACTCCTACATTTCTAGCCTCTCCCCTGTTTCCTCACAGCCCAAAGTTCATGAAGTCCATGGTGTTTGCAGTTTCTACCAGAGCCCTTGAGAAGGCAGCTCTGAAGAAATGCTAGCTGGCAGGGTGAAGACTGCTGATGCCCTTGCTTGTGTCTGACCAGGGACAAATAAGAAAAACCCCAATGTGTGGGAGCCATGGAAATGTAATGGGCTATAGACACTCTCGCTACTCATGGTGGTTCTTCTCCCCGCCTGCCAGGCCTGGGTGGGTGGTATAAAAGGAATGAGGGGAGCTTTCTGGATCCCTGCTAGGTGGGTTAGGGGGAGGAAAGACTGGCAAAAGCAATACCAATTATGTGTGGCTTTTGGAATCTGACAGGCATGGGCACCAATCAACTATTATTGGTCCTGGTGTTTTCCAAAGAGAGGTGCGTTTAAGGAATGTAAGAGGTAAGATGTGTACTCATGGCAGACTTTGAGTATTGACAGTGAAATTGAAAGAAAACTGATTTGGGTTTGAAGGATGATTGTGGGGTGGAGGGAGAAACACAGAGAAGAATATGAATAAAAATTTAATGGAGACTTCAAGAAAGGCATGCCTTTCAACAGTGGCCATGGGTTCTGCTGATGTGTCTCATGATGACATTATATTTAATTGTCACAATGCTATGAAATTATACAACCGTAGAATTCTCTTGGTGGTCTAATAACATTTGCTCGGATTTAGAGATTGTAGGAGGTTATTCTGGTATATCTGCATATGTCCAGAAAATTTTATGAGGGAATTGTTTTAGGGAGAGTCTAATGTTACACACATAACCTGAACATACAGTGACAAGTTATTTTGAAACTGAAGTTGACAACTATGTTTCTAACAGATAAACACCGACAATTTGTCAACTGTTTTTCCAGAACAGAGTAGGATCTGCGCTATGGATTTGTATTGTCCTGCTGCACCACACATCCAGGCCTGGCATATTAATGTGTATGTACCAGAACTGCTCTGAATTATTTAATGTATCATTTAATTTTTAATACATATTTTAATTTCACAGTTGAGAAAACTGAGGCTCAGAGATCTTAAATAACTTGCCTGAGGTCACACAGCAAATGAGCAGCAGATCCAAGAGTTGTAGCGGGGTCTGGCACCAGAGCCCTCATGCTGAAACATGTCAGTATGCTGCCCGCAACTGCAAAGCTGAGAAGGCACTGGGGACTCAACATGGGGTGGTCTTCGACCTTTTCACAAAATGTCGAAAGAAACTTTTGTGAGACTGCGAAGTCCCATCTTTTTTGAGTGGCAAAAAAGATATTTGAAGATGGAAGATCTTAAAAATGTAGCTGCAGTAGAAAAAATATACACACTAGGCAGTCGTCTTCTTTTTCTTTCTTTCTTTTTTTTTTTTTTTGAGACAGAGTCTCACTCTGTCGCTTAGGCTGGAGTGCAGTGGCGTGATCCTGGCTCACTGCAACCTTTGCCTCCCCGGTTCAAGCAAGTCTCGTGTCTCAGCCTGTCGAGTAGTTGTGACTACAGGCACGTGCCACCATGCCCGACTAATTTTTTGTATTTTAGTGGAGATGGGGTTTCACCATGTTGGCCAGGCTGGTCTCGAACTCCTGACCTCAGGTGATCCACCTGCCTCGGCCTCCCAAAGTACTGGGATTACAGGCATGAGCCACCATGGCCGGCCATGTTTCTTTCAGCTCAAACATGGTTTCTAATGTTTCAACCAATATATTATAAAGTCCCTGGTAATTTAAGGATTATTATCATCAATACTATTTGAAACAAAAATGTTTTTCTGAGATCAACTGACTTAAGGAATGAACGGTTGGATCCAAATACGGAGTAAAAGAGAGAGAGCTTTTTGGACCTGCTAGTGACTCTGCCATCAGTTGAAATTTGTTGGAAAGATTCAATATTCTATTATAAATTTTTAACTTATTTTATATGTATTTTTAATACTCATTTTTAAACACTTAGCATCAACATTTTACAGTTAGTGTTCTCTAGTTTCATAAGCTTTAGAGACTTTATGAAGTCACTTACATTCACAGAATATGATCTAATCAAACTCCCTGAAAATGGAGAATGACCAGATATTGGTTTCAGAGTTTTCAAGCCAGAATACCTGGGAATTATTTATTTTTTTCATTGTTTCTCTTCCATAATGTAAAATTAATTTTTATAGCCGTTTCTAATTTGGGGGATTTGCGTTATTCTTTCCCATTCCCTCTCTCACTGGCTTCCTTGCCTCTTTTTGTGTTTTCTTCTTCTCTTGCTCCTTGTTTACCTAATAATTCTAAGTATCAGCATTATCCAAATGAGTTATCTGTAAATTCCCTAACTTTTTAATGAGATGAGTCCATGAAGAATTTAGGATTTGATTTCTGTGTTCCTGCTCCCATTCACCTTCTCTTATTCTGAATTTCCTTAATTCGACCTTCTTTCCTCATGTAAAGTTTTAGCTTTTCAAAAAGCCTCTTGCTGATCTACTTTCTCTAGAGGCCTTTTCAGATTTATTCACTAAATTATCGTTTCTTCCTTTGAATACGTCGTATCATATTTTGCTTACCTTGGTGCTTCCCTTATCCAGTTGTGTAACATGGTCATCTATTTACTTAATTCTTCTAAAAGATTCAAAGGTGTTTAGAGAAGAAATTGCTTCCTTAAGAATGTTTTAATTGCTGCAGCCCCTTTGCATAATATGTTGAAGCTAGTCAGTGCCCAAGAGGTGTTTGTTGAAGTCTGTTACACAAAATAAGAAACTTGCTTCATCCAGAAAATTCAGCTTGTGTTCCCACAGTTTCATCATTCAGGTTGCTGGCTTACTTGGAATCTACAATTGCTGGAATAATACGCACAGCAGCAACTTGGGGCCCAAAGTACTACAAAGTGGAATAATCTGGTTCTTAATTGCATATAATTCAGTCCCTAATTACTCCCTGACAAAAGGTAGGGTGTCTGGCCTCATATCCCTAGTGGATATATTCAGTGAGGTAGGAGGATTGTGGAGCTGCTGGAGGCGTTCACTTAAGAGACAAAACATGGCCACAATGGCAGTAATAAATGACACTGAAGTGAGTGATTAACATTTTTATTTCAAAAAGCAGGATATTGTATATATCACTTTCTGAGAAAATACTTAAGGTACTGTAATTAAATGAGTTCCATGTTTTTAAACACAATAAGTTATACAGAATCTCTCAAATGTGAGTTTACTCAAACTTTATTGAAACACAGCAGAATTTAGTTGGGAGCTTTAAATGGTGATTTCTGCCTCTCACAAAATAATAGCTCTTTTACAGGGTTTTATTTATTTTCTTTAGGTTTACAGCCTTAATATATGTTACAAGGGTTTAATTTTTTTAATGAAGACTATTATTTAGTTGTTTGAATAATAATGGAAAATAGGATTCAATATTATTATTATTTATTCTGTATTGAATAATTCTTTGGGGGTTATATGTGCCATGAAAAGTACATTTCCCTTTTTGTAATCAATGAGCAACAAACTGACATTGACACAAAAAGGAAAAGAATTCTCTCAAAGTCTTGTCTCATTCAAAGAGATTACAGTCTGAGATACCAAACAGATTCTTCCCTGAAAAATTCCAACTGCTTCCCATACCCCTAAAAAAGAAAAACAAATAAAATGTGGAAACACGCATGTGATTCATTAGCCCTCACTAGATTTAAATTTCTGTCTGCAGTAGACTATGCTAAACATCTGAGCTTTTGTTTTATTCTGGCTATGATCACATGAACCCGTTTTAAATAAAATGAAAACGGTTTTAAAATGTCAATTTTTTAACTTCCTACAAACTATCTCCTTCCACCACAATACGTTGACCAGCATTTTCACATCAAATACACATGGTATACACGTGGAAGAGGAAAAAATAAATTTATGTCTTTTAAACTTTCTGGTTCAATGTAGATGCCTCCTTTCCTATTTCTTAGAAGTGTGGATGTCGAAGTTTATTCTGGAATCTCATCGATGCAGTGTATGGCAATATTTAGCAGAATGCATGTTTCTTTTTCCCCTTTGGTTCTGACTACTGTTAAGTCCAGCATTAATTTACTTTTAAGACTTTCATCCACTTAAAACTTTATACAGGTATGTCTTCTATATTAAAAGAGTGCAACTCAGTAGCTCAGAATTCATCCACACGTAGAAGTTTTCATCTTGTAAAGGTAATACCATCTTTCAATACTTTATATTACAGAATTTCAGTTCAGAGTTTTCCTTAAACTATATGTTTTTCATATGAAGCTGTAATAAAACTGGGGGGAATATCTTCTCTGATTTTGAACCCATCAAGTTACGTTTTTAAAAACTACTTTCCAAACCCCAGAGGCCGTATACTTGAAGGGGCAAGCGCATCAGTGTCTTTAGAAAATGAGTTAAGAAAAGTCAAATTGGATTCATATTTGAACGTTTGTTATTGGTACCAAAGAATCCAACTGACTGAAAATGTAACACTATTAGCACTAATTGTAGTCATACAGTTATGCTGGAGTGGAGCTGCATCCTATTATTTCAAGTATTGAAGTCTTACAAGCAGGATGTTTAATTTGTCTCATCCCACTGTCTATCCAACAGTTTCTACTGCACAGATTGTTAAGAATGATTCACAAACTGTTGCTGCCTTCAAACGATATACTATAAAAGGTAGCCAAGAAGTAATTGTATGTTGTAGGGAACATAAAATAATTTGTGGCTTCAGAATATATTTTTGACACGAAGCCCACTTGCCCATTGTAGAAAATTTTGTCAATTCATGTGAAAATATTTATTACCTGTAACCATAAATACAAAAATCAGTGTGTGTGTTATGTAACATTGTGTCAGTAATGCACTTGTTACTGTTGTGAGATTTCTTTTGGTCTAGATTACTGTTCTGCCAAACAACTTTTTTATTTTTTATTATGCCAGGGCAAGTGATTGCTGTACTAAATTTGCAATTGTAATCATAATTTTCCTGGGAATGCTAAATTATGTCTTAATTTTATTCAGAAGCTTTATTTTTAAAGTAATTAAGCTTATTGTTGGTTGATATTTACCATCCAACGTTCCAGAACACTAAAAGAATATACTTTGTACATAATCTTCCATTATAGCACATTGCTTGAGAGTAGCTATTTGATATAACAGCATTCAGTTGAGTTTTCAAACCAAAGAACTAAAATTATAGCAATTTCACTTGAAATCCATAAATCCATGCACGGGATTGTGTTCAACAGAATCACTAAATGCTATTTGTTACTCAAAAATGAATGAATCAATAACAAAATAGAACTGATAAATCATTAGCACTTTAATGCAGAGTGGAGAGAAACTAATAAATCATGCAATTCAAGCACTCGTTTTCCTTATGGCATGTTTGAAAACATAAAACATGCAATGATGAGATGCAGGTCAATATGAATGAACAAGATTCCAAGACTGTTCAGAAGCATTTCATTTTATATCATAGGCTTAATGAAACAGTAAAAGAAAAGTACCGTTCCATGATTTCTTTAAACAATCAGAGAATCCAGCCGTGCCGTGAACACCTTCAACAGTGATCTAGGCCGTCGTTTCCGTGTAAACATTCGAAATGTCATAGAGATGTGAGTGGAGTAGGTGAGGAGGGAGCTGACTGCATGCATGATTCGCTTCCAAGAGCTCAATATTATTACAGGTACCAATTTCTACTAGAAAGAAACTGATCCAATCATTTACTTCCTTGAAGTGTACTTAACTGATTCATGAAAAATTACACCTATATTTATAAATGACTGAAAAAAGCAAGCAATCATTTATGGAGCTTTGATTGTGTTGTCTGGTCTATTGTCTGTGAAAGGTGAGAATTTTAATCATAATTAATGGGTAACTCTCTTTCCAGCATTTTAGTCATCACAGAATGAATCACAGGAACCACAAATTTGCTCCACCATGCTTAATTAATCGTGCATTAACCAATTTCTCTCAGGCATCTGTTTCTGAATCTTTGGTGGGAAACACATTGATTAGGCACATCGTTTAAAACATCTATTTGGTTGTTGGTGTGGTTTTGAATTCTCTCCTAGATTCTCATGCAGAAAGGAACAAGCCTTGCCATATTACCACACTTCACTGTCAAGTAATATGTTTTCACTTATTTCTGGAATTAAAAAGAAAACTAAGCAAATTAAAACTGTATTTTTCAGCACGAGAAAACTTTATACCTGATATTTTTATTTTCACTCCTCTGAGTTAAGATGTTGAAGAAAAACTATGTATAAATGGCAAGCTATTGTAGTCAACTATTTAATAAAACCTTTGAATTAAAAGTTTCTCCTCAAGTCATAGGTCACTGATACATTGATTCTAAAAGGGAAACATATAGCAATCTGCAATTATGATCACTGTAGCGTTACTGATTAGTGCATAGTAATAATTAGAATCATACTGAGCATCACATTTCCCATGGTATTTCCTTTTTCATGTTTCACAGGTTTTTCTCACAGGTTAGTAAATGGAAATTGGAGAAGAGATGGGTGGGAGATGTAAAAATCTGTGGGAATGCATGCAACAAAAATATGCAGTTTCACTTCATGTAAACTTCTGCTTTCTTCATGCAAAGATGCCTATAAAAACTGAGACAATAAATTTTCTAATAGCTGAATTTTACATTAGCTCAGTAACAAAAATCGTTAAACCAATTCCATGATTTTGCATGAGCAGGAGACTTGAAATGGTTCAAAGACTTCCAGCATGTGTGTTCCAGGGCCCAATTATGCTAATTCAATTTCTAAGAATGAAACAAGACAGGATTATTCCTTGCTTCGGTTTCTTGTCCTTTTGACGAGGGAGCAGAATAACCCGGTTTTTGGTGGAGGGCCCATCAGCATTGGGGCTTGGTTCTTGTGTGTGATTTTTATCTAGAAGGAAAGAGAGAGAGAGAAAGTAATCTCCAGATATAATACCAAATTGTGAGACTCTCTGTTAAGGTTAATAGTATTTCATGAATGACGAAACACCACAAGTATGAAATGTAATTTCAGAGTTTCAATTCTTTCCAAAATACTTTTAAGGGATTTAAGGATGTGCACTTAAATCATAATAATTTTTAAAATTCTCCGAGGTCACATTTTAAATACTATGTTACTTCTAATCTCACTTGTAGTTATACCCCAGAACTGCTCCGTTAGGTTACACGATTATCCAGTATTATTTCTTGACCATTAGTTATGTACTATTTATTGAAGTCAGGAAAGAATGCCCCATTAGAGTTTCCAGAGTCCTAGCTATAGCCCAATAGCAAGATGAACTTGGTATCAAGGCAAGCCTTATTTATCTTGCTAATCAGATTGTTTCTCGCTTTCAACATGAACTGCAAGGCTTAATTTCACAACAATCATTAGAAATGAAAGTCAAAAGTTAACATGCATAAAAGGTCAGAAATGATGAACTAGCTTTCTAATTTGTTAATTAATTGGTAATAGAATAGGATCAAATATTGAAAAGCCTGCTTAAAACACTTTGAGAGACTGTTCTAAAGCTACTCATTTTGATTTCTTTGATATAAAACTACGAATCACCTTAAATGAGACAACCTTAAAGTAGATTACGTCTGCAATTTTCTCTAATTCAACTTGAAATTAGAGAAGACATTTTATGAATATACGCTATGCTCAAAGCTAATTGAAAGCAATTATCAAAGTGGCATTTTGTCTGTGACTTTAAGATACATTGTAAGATAATAAATGATTCTCATTATGTAATAAAAAGGTCACATCTTGCCTTTGGGCTAGTGACGCTAAGAGTTTTTCAAAAGCAATGTGAGACATTTTCTTTAGCGAACTGCGACTAATACAAGAACCATCGCTTATTAAATATCAGTTGTCACCTGCACAGCATCCGCATCAGAGATGAGTATTTCTTTCAAAAAGAAACACCACCTCATTAACAGCTGCAAAAAATATATCTCTTAAAGTGCACACCTGACATTTTCAAGTTAAAATGAATATCCTTCACTTGTCATTCACTAATAGCAATGAAACAAAAAAATGTATGTCACGTGGACAGGATCATTAAAATCTGCAGTGGGGCTTTTGGGAAATGGAAATTTACTTCACAGTCTAGAATGATGGAAGTCTGTGAAAATCCTTAAAAGAATGAACAACTTTATTTAAGTCTGTTGGAATCAGGTTATTCTGGAAGGATTCAGTGTTCTCTTCCCTGCAAAAATTGAACCTGCAAAAGGCCGCTAAGGCTAACCCAGCCTCAAACTCTATGAATATCCAACTTTATCTTATTTTTGTTATCTTATGAACTAGGGAATTGATAGATAAGATACCAGAATGCACTTATCTATGTAGATTGAAAATGATCTCTACCAGATTTTCCCTCAATAAGTCAGTATTAGATTATACTGTACCTTATATGATTGATTTTTAAACTCCTCTGAAATTCTAGCAGTAGACAGGATATAATACAGCATCATTCATCATTTATTCATTTCACAAAATTTGTTCAGCCCCTACTATCCTTCAGACACTGTATCAAGAACTTTGAATAAATAGACAGTATATAGTCTCTGCTCCCAAGAAATTATAGTCTAGCAGGAAAGATAAAATGAACAAGCACATTGAATAGTGTTATAGATGCTGAAATGGGAGGCTAAGCAGAAAGACACTATTTTTTACCATTGAAAATGAAAATGAATCATTTTCCGCACAAATGTCATTTTTAAATGAGTACTGGGAAAGCAGTTATCACATATTACTTACATGATAACCTTACATTCAAATAGAATATTAGGAGCTAAAGTAAGAAGGTTGAGATTTCTGGTTCATAATTTCTGGACTAAATGCTTTACAGGGTGTAATAGTATTAGGACATTTTGGGAAATTAGATCATTATTCTCAAATAGTTGTTAAGACTGTGAAAGAAATATCTCTTTCCAGCCATTTATATATATATTAGTATTAATTTATGACAAAGTACAGCCAAAATGTGACATAATTATTATCTATAAGATTTAGTTTGTGTTTATTTGAGGGGTGGGCGAGGGCATATAAATTTTGTTTGATTATGACTATTAAAAACCCTTTTTCAAAAAAAGAAATTACATGATTCTATGCCTTTAAAAATAGCACAATAGCTCATTCAGTGCTCTTGACACAATGGGACCTTTAATCTACGTAACTGACTAAAACACAAGTTCTAGTTTTCAGTCACTACTCAGAATAATGGCCAGTACTATTTGAAAAGTTATATGTAACCTGTCTTCTTGGTAATTATTCTACAGGCAAAGTACACAGCTGTTTCTTTAAATTAACCATATTTCTGAAAAAAAATCCACATCCTTTTTGTCTGTTTATGGAAATGAGAACCAATTGGTTGTATTTTCTTCTTGGTTAGTAGAGACACATGGAGGAAACTAGTGTTCAATAAGTGCCTATTATGAATCCTGGCTCTTCACATGCCTTATTTCACTGGATAATTCCATGTCTTGGTATATTTGGGCAGAAGCAAAATTGCTAAAGATGAGAATAATTCTAAGCCAGGTGGATTGTTGTTGTCCCAGTCACAGAAATACCAGGTGTAGGCTCTAGAAAGCTGCAGAGACTCAAGGGAGCCCTCAGGCTCAGGTTGCTCATGGGGGAAAATCCTGGTTGAGGGGGGTTAACAGGGACTGTGATTATGACCCTGATGCCTGTTTTGTGTACATTGAACACTCTTGTTTTATTATTATTCTTACTTTTCTATCCACTAGAGAAATAACAATGAGTAAAAAATTTTATTATACTTTAAGTTCTGTGGTACATGTGTAAAACGTGCAGGTTTGTTACATAGGTATACCGTGCCACGGTGGTTTGCTGCATCCATCAAACCTATTATCTACATTAGGTATTTTTTTTAAAGCTATCCCTCCCCGAGCCCCCCACCCCCTGACAGGTCCCAGTGTGTGATGTTCCCCTTCCTGTGTCCATGCATTCTCATTGTTCAACTCCCACTTATGAGTGAGAACATGTGGTGTTTGGTTTTCTGTTCTTGTGTTAGTTTGCTAAGAATGATG